>OLKM01001882.1:82893-99250 GCA_900291075.1 Melanogrammus aeglefinus
CAACTAATGTCGAGGCATGTCATCGATACTACAGGATGAGGCTCAGTGTGTTTGTGTGTTTTATCTCCAGTCTCCGTCCCCCTGATGCAGAGTCTCTTCGGGGTTCTCATAACCCTTCTACTCCTGTCGATGTTCCCCACTCTACTCCATGGTAAAGCATCCCTTATCACACATTTTGATACTGAGGCGGTTTCATCACGACAAAATGTTAACAAAAAAAAACAAAAAAAGACTCACAGGAGTGTACATGACATGTTAATAGACTCAGAGGATTGTACTAACATGTTACTAAACTCAGAGGGGAGTGTACAGGACATGTACTCTGAGGAGTGTACAGGACATGTTAATAGACTCAGGAGAGTGTACAGGACATGTTAATAGACTCAGGAGAGTGTGCATGACATGTTAATAGACTCTGAGGGGTACAGGCAGGGCTGGATTAGCACCCCAAGGGCCCCTGGGCACCAGGTCCCAGAGGGCCCTTGTCGCACAGACCGCCGGCATCTCACACATCGCCTCCACCCATTACAAACCAGGAAAGTTCATATTCCTGAGTTCATGATGAAGAGTTCAGTGTAGCATGTATCACAGTCCCGTTTTGTGTTTAGCTTTCTTAACACTCACTTTCTTTGAAAGAAAATTGCTGATGTGCTGGACTCCTGATGTGCTCCTGGCCTCTCTTTTTTTCCTCTCCTCTCTTTTTTGGCGTCCCGATTTATGTTTCTGCTGCTTTGGCATTGTCAGTTCTAATCAGCTGGCTGCAGTTCCTTAGCATTAACGTTCGGCGCAAATTTTCGGAAGATGAGTCGGAACATGGACCGAACCATTTTATTTTACAAAGGCTGTTATTGCTCGGAAAATAGAAATAGAAGCTTGATTTTGTGGCTTTGTTTTTAATTGCATAATTATTTAGTCATAGAAAATGAAGCCTACATAATAGGCTACTGGGGTTTTTTGTGGCCCCCCCCTAGGCTGTGGGCCCCTAGAATCGTCATCACCTTTCACCCCTTTACGACGGCCCTGCGATCCACTGTTACTATTACTGTTACTCATGCAATTCTCGTCGGGCAGGCAGAACTGCATGGCAGCAATGGCGGCAATTCAGGTTACACTGCCCGTGTGAACACGCCCCTTAACTCCTTGTGTAAGTTACGCCTCCGTCTTGCAGGATATCCGCGGGAGTATGAGAGTGTTGTTGTCTATATAAAGTGAAGCGAAGTGGGCTGCTGAACGGTACACGCTGTCGTGTCTCCGGTCCTGTTCATTGTTTTCTATAAGCCTACAGGACGCTCGGCTACACTAGTAACGCGGTTGTGTGTAGGTTTTCGTTTTATTTTGTTAATGCGTGGATTGCGAGGGAGGACGCTGCTTTGCCCTGGTCGAAAGCTACGGAATTATGCATTGCGATCTCTGCTGCTGTATGGGTAAGCCATTCATCTCTGCACCACATCTTTGGGAAAGCCCTAATACCTGTGGACGCACTAAAAAGCAACTAATGTCGAGGCATGTCATCGATACTACAGGATGAGGCTCAGTTTGTGTTTGTGTGTTTTATCTCCAGTCTCCGTCCCCCTGATGCAGAGTCTCTTCGGGGTTCTCATAACCCTTCTACTCCTGTCGATGTTCCCCACTCTACTCCATGGTAAAGCATCCCTTATCACACATTTTGATACTGAGGCGGTTTCATCACGACAAAATGTTAACAAAAAAAACAAAAAAAGACTCACAGGAGTGTACAGGACATGTTACTAGACTCAGGAGAGTGTACATGACATGTTAATAGACTCAGAGGATTGTACATGACATGTTACTAAACTCAGAGGAGAGTGTACAGGACATGTACTCTGAGGAGTGTACAGGACATGTTAATAGACTCAGGAGAGTGTGCATGACATGTTAATAGACTCTGAGGGGTACAGGCAGGGCTGGATTAGCACCCCAAGGGCCCCTGGGCACCAGGTCCCAGAGGGCCCTTGTCGCACAGACCGCTGGCATCTCACACATCGCCTCCACCCATTACAAACCAGGAAAGTCATTCAACTCCACCTTAATTAGACCTATTCACAATTGTGTATATGAAGTACCATGTCAAAACCAGACCATAATCACCAACTATTATGTCAAGACTGTCTAGTACAACTAAGGCTGACATCAAACAGCAGATCAAATAAACACAGAAACACAGCACACAACACACGCACCACAACATCACACAATGACCACTAGGGGGCATACAAGAATGCCATCCTCATAGCCACACAGCACAGCTAAATGCAGCCAACATATGAACTTGACACACCTACAAAATAGCAACAGTCTTTACAACTTTGCAAAACAATTCTCTGTGAACTATAAAGAAGCCTGTACAAAAGAAGATAAGATAATCCCTCTCTGTGTGCATGCTTCTTTCATTGTTTATAATTGCAGCCCTTGTGAATTCACACACTGCCTAGGTCATTGAACGCACCATCAGCTCCCCGCAAGTGACTAAACGAGCTGTGTGTGTGTGTGTGTGTGTGTGTGTGTGTGTGTGTGTGTGTGTGTGTGTGTGTGTGTGTGTGTGTGTGTGTGTGTGTGTGTGTGTGTCAGACAGCATAATCAAATGCTCTTACAGTACGACGCATGAGATCCAGCATGCACTTTCTGTGTTCAGCACCCCTCTCATGTTCCCTGACTCTGTCTCCACCATGTTTCCAGTCACAAAACCCCCTCACAAAAGCGTGATGTGAAGAAAACATTTTGCATGCAAAGCATTAAATTTCTCCAGTGGACGGGGAATAAATTATCCAAGTCACGATTTAATAATTTCCCCCATTTTGAAGCGTTGTAGTGAGAAAGCTCATTTGTGAGAGGGGAGCGAGTTTTTCTCCGCGTCAGCGGGCTCTCCTCCCTGCGCTCGATATGCTCGAGAGTGGTGTATTTTTTTCGCGCCCGATTATGAAAAGCCATACCCCCCCTCTCACTATATATTATTTTTCACGATGGCTCTCACGCTTAACACGCCCCATAGAGCTGGGTTCCTCCGACGGCTCACCTGCGGTGCTAGTGCTCGGGGGAGCCAGGACTGTGGTTCAGTATCCGCTCCTCCGGTTGCTCCGGGACTTCTGTGGCCGAGGCCCGGGGCTAACATTAAGCGGATGGCTGAAGTTGGCACGCTTCCGCCGCTGCTGCGGTGCATAGCGCTGGTACTCGCCTCGGGTCTATTTCATCCTCTATTTTTTTGTAAAATGATGTGATTCGCCGGACATCTTTAATCACCGCCGCTTCTCTCTCTTGCTTTTCCTCTCTTTTTTTCCTCTTTGCTCCACCGCTCAAGTACTTTTTTTATCCATAATTTTGCTTTCTCTTACCCACGCTGTAACTGACCTCCCGCTCACACACTCTGACCTCTCGTTCGGCAGGGGGCGGGGCCCATAGCAACCAAGGGTTTGGTTGCCATGGGCCCTTGGTTGCCATGGGCCCCTGGGCACGTGCCCAGTGTGCCCCAATTATAATCCGGCCTTGGGTACAGGACATGTTAATAGACTCTGAGGAGTGTACAGGACATATTACTAGGGCTGCTCGATTATGGGGAAAAGGATAATCACGATTATTTTGGTCAATTTTAAAATCACGATTATTCAAACGATTATTTTTGTGTTTGAAAACATGATGTATTTATTCAGCATGTCTCCCAAAAACCACTTTGTAACTGGGAACTTTGAATTTTCGACTTAAACAAATACACAAAATGGTAAAAAAGGAAAATGTTCAAATCTAAAATAATGTACAGATATGTATCCAGTTGTTCTTTGTGATCGTTTGGCGCTAAAATCGAAATTTGATTAATCGCCCAGCCCTACATGACGCTAGACTCATGAGTGTAGAGGAGAGTGTATTTATGTCCTGTTACTAGCTTCAGAGGGGTTAACGTACATTTTAGATGGAAAGTGATTTAATGGATGACATGGTAGTCATATGGATCGATCCTGGTCCCAATCTCCACTCGTAACGACGTAGGGTAGGATATAAATATGGACTCAGATTGCCCTCTACATGTCTACGGGCAGTGAGGGGTTAGTCATGTCAATCAAACTTTCTTCTTTCCCCCAGTATTTAAAGTTTTGATACTGGGCCCAAACATGGTGCTTTGGTTCCTTTTATCTGAAAAGAAGACCCTATAATTAGTTGGTCAGATTTGAGGTGGATTTCCATCATCATGTCAGATCTAACTCTGATAGGGGAGTCCAGAGAGAGCACCAGAGATTTAGGGAGCAAAGGTTCCCTTAACAACAGTTATGAGTGACGTCATGATTCTGTTTCTCTCTAATATAGGTCAACTTCTCACTACGACGGCGCTGGTTGGGGAGGATGTCTCTCTGTCGTACAACCCGGAGCCGTCCACAGACCTGACTGAGATGCCAGTGCATTGCTACACGGACAAAATGGTCGGAACAAATGACTTTGTCTTTAAGAAAAACAAAACTCCCAAGGACAATTCTAAACTACTGAGTCCCGCATACGGAGGGCGAACAAGTCTGTCAGACGAAGACCTGAGGAGAGGAATCATCTCCCTCACACTGTACAACGTCACACGGGCCGATGAAGGGAACTACACCTTCGTGTTGCCCTCCAGGAAATACAAGATCCAGCTCCTCATAGGTGAGAATGCTACCAGTAGGGAGGTGTGTGTGTGTGTGTGTGTGTGTGTGTGTGTGTGTGTGTGTGTGTGTGTGTGTGTGTGTGTGTGTGTGTGTGTGTGTGTGTGTGTGTGTGTGTGTGTGTGTGTGTGTGTGTGTATGCGTGTGTGCGTGTGTGTGTGTGTGTGCGTGCCTGTGTGTGAGTGAGAGAATGGCACACCTTAACAGCGCTGGACAGCCTGCTTTTTGATCAACCTCTTCTCAACGCTAAACAAAGACGCCTCATGCGTTTGTGTGTGTCATACAGTTGCATGATACTGGTTTAAGTTGACGTTAGGGGGGGGTGGGGGGTGATTCCTATCTGATTGTGTGCAATTAATCGAATTTCGATCGCGATATCGATTTTGGGGTCAAACGATCTCCAAACTCGTATAATCGAGTTGAAACGATTAATTTGACGATGATGATTATGACATAGAAACACGTATAAGTATCCAAAATAAAACCTTTTTCGTGTGTAAGTGTACTGTCTGCCACAACATTCTGAATCTAACATTTCATTTTTATAAAAACATTTCATGAATACATATAAGAGACGCGCATGCGTAGACACACGAAAAAGGGACATGCCAGTGAGCCGCCAATCAGCAGCGTAGATGCTGCTGATTGGCGGTTCACTGGCATGTCCCGCCTCCTGCCAACGGCATACTTCCTGATGCAGCACGCCTGTTTGATTGTACTCCCTCTCGCCGCGTTGAATGCTTTCGCATGCGCGTCTCTTATACTTATACTTGTTTCTATGTCATAATTGATTGTGTCAAAAAATGCGTTTTCAAACTCAAAAATAATCGTTTGAATAATCGTGATATCAATATTGACCAAAATAATCGTGATTATGATTTTTCCCATAATCGAGCAGCCCTAGTGTGTGTGTGTGTGTGTGTGTGTGTGTGTGTGTGTGTGTGTGTGTGTGTGTGTGTGTGTGTGTGTGTGTGTGTGTGTGTGTGTGTGTGTGTGTGTGTTGTTACTAGTGGTGGGCCGTTATCGGCGTTAACGGCTGCGTTATGGCGAGACTTTTATCGGGCGATTAAAAAAAAAAATATATATATATATATATATATATATTATATATATATATAGCATGGGCGAGCGGTCATAATAAGCTATAAATGCAGTGCATGCCCAAGCCCTTCAATAAAAATAATTGAAAATATTAATCTGGCAGTGTGTTCAATTATACAATACCTTAGTTTTACTGTTTTGGTCTTAAATCCGTGCCTAATCTGTCCCGTTTCGCTTGCGAAAAGCTGGAAAGCTGACAGCTTGTTTCGCGCATGCGCACTGTGACACCGACTAGTACAGTTGCTAAAGGCCGTGTTTACTGTAGATGAGCGTTTTGAATGGCAAAAAAGCTGTCAGCGAAGCAGCTTATCTGCCAACGCGCATACGCAAAAATGACTTATTTGAATTGTTCAGCGGGAAACTGTCAGTTCATTCATTGTGTAGCCTGGTCAAAATGGCTGAAAATATTAATTCTATTCAGGCTGAGCCACATGGCTGTCGGTGCTGCGCAACTCATTATCACTGTTTGTGTTGTCTGTCAAACATGGATGAATGAAACCTATCAGCTTTATATTCGATCTTTGCGTTCATCTCTCGTAGCGCTCCTTTTTCGGTTTTAGTGCGTAGTGAGAGAGAGAGGAGAGAGAGAGAGAGAGAGGAGTAGAGAGAGGAGAGAGAGAGATGAGAGAGAGTGAGAGAGAGAGGAGAGAGAGAGGTGAGGAGAGGAGAGAGAGAGGAGAGAGGAGAGAAGAGAATGAGAGAGAGAGAAGAGAGATGAGAGAGAGACGAGAGAGAGAGAGACGAGAGAGAGAGAGAGAGGGCGCACTGACAGCAGCGCGCATAGAAGTGAAACTCATACGGCCCGACCTCCCGTCAAACAGATCCGGTCTGACCAGCGACATATATTGCCTGTTCTTCATGAAAACCATCTCGAAACACTCTCAGTCAAACAAGTTGGGAATGAGAAATCTGCGGCGCTACTAGGCCTGGTTCGTTTTTTAAAAACACACCGGCAGCAGGCGCCTACTGATCTGAGACCGTGTCAGTGAGTTTACTGTTAAATGCTGTGCGGAAAACACGTGTGTGGTCTGTGATTTGAGGTGCAGACGGGTGAGTTTGGAGCTGATCGACAGAGGATCGCGCTGAAGACCGCTTCGTTACATTTTTCTCATTGAAAAACTATACAACTGGCATTTAGATGATGTTCTCCATAAAAAAATAAGTGAAATACTGTAATAACAATTCGGTTTTAGTAATCAACCGCTTATAGTGATCAAATGTACTCTGGACCAACGTGATCACTACAAGCTGTTTCCACTAACCATATTATATTTTTTATTAAATATAATGCCCCCCCACGGGCGCGCATGGTATTGACACTTCAGCATGACCACAGCAAAAAGTCACCGCTCGCCACTGATATATAGATATATATATATATACCGCCGTTAATCTATTTTTAAAGTTGGGTTGGGAGCTGGGCACAGGCGTCACTTACTTACGCTGGACGCGTCCCCGCCAGTTTTCGTCAAGAATAATTTTGTACCCACCACTTGTAAAAAAACAAAACTGGAGTTGAATTATTGTAACGTGAGGGTTCGATATGTGGTGGTGGATCAATCTTCATGAACAGCAGGGAGACGGTCGGAGGACTTTCCTTTACTTTACTTTTTAACTCACAACCGCCACACTTCCTTGTTCACATCACATGACTGAACTAACCAATCAGAAGCTAGAATTTAGACTTTGGTAAACGTGAGGGAATCAGCGGCAGATTCAACAGAATATCCTGACTGTGTTAAATGTAAATATGTAAGTAATAATTGTGTAACATAAATATGTAAACGATTAACTGACTCGACATTGTAAATCATTTCTAGCAAATTTACTCTTATATAAATTATATTAACTTATTCTTACAACTTTCAAATATGAATTAACTTCTAAACCTTACATTATTATGGATTATTCAAGGCTCTTCTCAATGCTGTAGACTGCTCCGTTCACTGGCATGGGCCTTCCCAACGTTCAGCTGTCAATTATTTTTGTTTATGCTCCGGTCACTTGCATGGGCACTTCACAACTTCCGTATAATTGACCGCTGTCAAGGTAAACGAAAGGATTTTTTGCCGTTTGCCATTTTAATCGAGATTAATTCCAAAATTAATCTAGATTAAAAAAAATAATCGATGCCCACCACTAGTTGTTACATATTCTACCTTTGAGGCCTTAACACACTCTTCAGCAGCAAAACTAGAGGTGTGGCAGCATGGTAGTACACACGAGCGGTCTGTTTAACTCTAGATATAAACCAATACAATATGAATAAACATGTGTTATCTAGCCATCTAGGCCACGAATGCTTTCTCTCTCTCGGTCTCTTCTGTCCTGGGTTGTCTTCTTTGAGATATTGTACTCAATGAATGTAATAATATTGGGTTCTCTCACATATTCTCTCTCTGTGAATACTAAATGTCAGGTAACCGTCCTTAGTTCCTAAAGTAGTGTCCATACCCTGAACCTACCCCCAGGTGCCGTGGCCTCCGCTACATCACCCTGGAGGAGGAATGCTCTGATGCAGCGGTCTGGTGCTGAGAGGTGTGAGTCCGTGGGCTGGTTCCACACCCCACAGCTCTCCCTGGTGGTCCGATGGAGGCCTCCTCCTGCCTGCTGTCACCATGAACACCACCCGGGACCCCCCGCGTCTCTACACCATCAGCAGCACCCTGGTGGCGGAGGGGGGCCAGGGAGCCAGGAACTACACCTGTAGAGTTCACCAGGAACGGTTCAACCAGACCAGGGAGAGGAAGATAGCCCTTCATGGTACGTCCTGTCAAGTCGTGGGATGAGCGGTCACTGAGGCTGTTACAGGAAGGATGTGATGTTATAGTAGGATGTAATGTCAGAGGTCAGAGGTCAGATGTGACATACAGAGATGGGATGGAGTTGACGTGTGATGTTGGAGGCAGATGGGTATTTATAGACAGGTTATGTCATCGATGGATGTCATGTGACAGACAGACGTGATGTTATAAACAGTTGTGTTGTTATAAAGAGCATGTTAATTTGATTGCTTTGCAGAAGATCAGTTCCCTCCTCCACGTTTCCGTTCCCGTTGGGGGTTGGTCCCTGTGCCGTTGCCTTGTCGGTTGCCTTGTGGTGGTCTTGTGGTGATCGGTGAGTACGTTGTATCTCTAGGATGTTCACCGTGATATGAAGTGTGTTCCGACTACATGCTGACCGTCACACTGTTCTGTCCGGCCCGCAGAAAAGAAAACTCCCAAGTCGTCTGACTGCAACGAAGAACAGACCACAAGCTTCGAGCTCCTCGAGACAGATAAAAACGTTAGCACACATGTGTAAGGGTAGTTTCCTAGTCATATTTTGCAATCAATATTTTATTTGCCAGTGCTATTTATGTAGCATACAACCTTCGGCCAAATATTTAAGCTACCGTGAAGTGCCTTGTAATAGGTTATGCTACAAAAACACCCCAATGATGTACAGTGTTACAATGGTTTTTTTGGGGGGGATATCGCAATACTTTTTTCCTGCCATCGTGCTAGTCTCTTTGCATGCCCATGTACATAAAACCGTTCCGGGCCGAACTTAACATTAATTTTAACTTATCCTTTTTTTTTTTTTATGTTCTTGAATACTTTTGCTCTGAGCCTAATGCGTTCTTTTAAATCATGTTGTCATCGGTCCTTTATTGATTCATCGTTTTTGAAACCCGGTTTTATTTAATTGTCTGACATGTTTACGTGTGAAGCATGAGATAATACTTTAAGAGGCATTCCCACTGGTTTGTTGGATGAACTGTTTTAAATATCTTTTAAACAGTTTACCTTATACAATCTGAATCAGATTTTAACAACCAGTTTTTAGCTTTTTGCTAGCTCAGGTTACATAGGAGAGAAACGGAAGCCTGCTTTCAGTAGTCAACACATTGATTCAATAAAACTATAAAAGACCCACTCGTGTCATTATTTATTACACACAATTCTTGGGAGGTTTTGCACAACTGTAATGGAAGTCCAATTGTCGCTTCCCTTTTAATCATTGAAGTTGGGTCTCCTATTCCTTGTTTCCTTTTTATCATTGAAGCTCTTCCTAGTTTTCTCTACCGAGCCAGCCCATCTGTTCACTGGTGTTATCTAGCTCCCTCTGGGGTTCACCTTATCCTGGGGTCAACCGGTCACAAGGAAGCAGTGAACCCTCATGCATTCATCTGCTTGACGAGTTGAACTCTTTTCTTCAGGTAAACATCTCCCTCCTTTCATTATTGACCTCAGTTCGGAGGAGGTGAACCTGTTAATGGGCTCTGAGTTTATTGTGGGCCCTGTCTGCTAGAGAGCAGACTGGTGTATGCATACGTTAAATGGGTTTAATTTCTAACTATTGTGTGCTTTTTTGCATTTAGGCCGAGACGCAATATCTAAAAGAAATTGCCAGAGAGACAGACACAGACAGAGTGACAAACAGACACAGGCAGAGGAGACAGACACAAAGACATAGACACAGACAGACAAGACACATAGAACACAGACCGGAAAGACAGACGACTACAGACACACTCGTAGATGCATAGATAGACAAATATAAAACCCAGACAAGCGGGTCGAGCTCCAGATAGAGAGGCACAGACAGGACATCGGGCAGTCGTCGTGACGATGGCTAAATTGTTTTATTTGCAGGTTAACAGAGCTGACAGTAGTTTGGGCGGCGGCGGACACGAACCACCAGAAACAACAGCGAGGTCCTCTCCGGGTTCCCCCTCCTCGACCTACGCTTAGAAAACACACACAGCAGCATCCGCTAAAGCAGACCAGCGCCGCAGACTCTGGGACATCTACAAGCAGCAGCACACGGAGATATTTACAGCACACGTCGAGAGGGAGCGGAACGTTTATATATATATACAGTTGTACACGGAGCCGACCAGTGCGACCCGTAGCGTGGATGATATTGATGGGTGGTCAACGTGGAGAGAGGGGTGTGTTTTAGTAGCGGGGTGGAGCGGTAGTAGCATTCTGTTTTACTGAGATACACGCATCCGCACACAGGCTGATGTCGCGGAGGTGGGCGTGGCCCAAGCCGTCGGCTCGATGCTGATTGGTTGGTGTGACCCGTGCCAACAGCATCAGGGTTTCTGCACGATGCGGCTGACCTCAACGTGCCGAACATGCTTACCTCACGTTACGACCCATTTCCTTACGTCTGATTGGACGTGGAAGAAATGCGCTCAGACCTGGAGGGTTCGTGCTCAGGTCCACGGTTAATTAACCTTCTCTCGTCTCGTCTTAACGAGTTATCGGGCTAAACTATCGATCTATGATGAGACGCACTGACGGCTTGGTCTGAGCAGACCGCGAGGCTGTGTGGTCGGACCTCCGTCTGTCAGGGGCGGGGTCAGGGGCAGACAGGGTGGACTTTAAGGGTTGAAAGGTCAACAACAGTTTGTTGTTGTTGTAGTTAGTCTATGGTCACACAGCCGGTAATCATTACATATGGATTAGTGCAAATCAGGTTACGATTTTGGTCGTGGATACGATGAGAATATACAAAAGAAGAGCTGGAGCCGAGAAGTGCCAGACGAGTCTGGAGGAGGTTTTTCACAAGGCTGTCAATGTTAAAAAATAAATATTATACAGGTGCTGTGGAGGCTAACGGCTAGCGCTAGCAGGAGCCGGCGGCCATGTTTTTAGAAGCCTCGTCCTCCCTGGATTCTCTCTCCGTACGTTGAATCTATTCTTTATTCATTAGTTTATTCCTAACAGGTGTATGAGGGGGGTGAGCATGAGGGGGGGGGGGGGGGGTTGCTCAGGGGTGGGCGACCCGGTGAGACCAAGGTCTGATGACATCACACCTGGAGCCGAGAGAGAGAGAGAGGGGGAGAGAGAGAGAGAGAGTATGAGGGGGAGAGAGAGAGAGTATGAGGGGGTGAGAGAGAGAGAGAGAGAGGGGGAGGAGAGAGAGAGAGAGAGGAGAGAGAAGAGAGAGAGAGAGAGAGAGAGAGAGGGGGAGAGAGAGAGAGGGGGAGAGAGAGAGTGTGGGAGAGAGAGAGAGAGCATGCTGGCTGATCACCAGCCGTCCATTGCCACACAACACAGTCAAGACTTTTACGATAATATAATAGTGACACTTTTAGTCGGTTAACTCTGGACGAAAAAACGCGCGTTTTTTTGATTTAGTCAGGGTTAATTCTTGTGTTAAAATCCATTTAGGGGGGGGGGGGGGGTTCGGGGGCGGGTGCCTGACGTCCTCACCGCCGGACCCCGGTGATGGGCACGCTGGCCGGCCAATGGTTGAAGGGTGACGTCAGCGGCGGCCTCAGCAGGTCTAGTCTTTTCGTGTTTTTTTTTCTTGGTACAAACATGCGATGAGCTGCATGACGACGACAGCGAGAGGAGGAAAGGGTTTTTTAATCTTTTGTTCTTGGTTCTTTTGTTTTGTTCATCTTTTTTAACGCACTCGCTCTCGCCTGGAGGCTGATCACCGCGGTAACAGTCGCAGATGCATTCATGGTTACGGTTGGATCGAGGAAAACGGCTGTTGTGCGTTTCCATGGCGTCCTGTTCATAGTAGTTTGTAAATGTAGCGTAGAGAGAGAGCGGGCGAGAGAATGAAAGAGGTGTGTGTGTGTGTGTGTGTGTGTTTGCCGTGTGTGTACATGTTTGGTTCATTCGGGTGTCTGTGTGTGTGTGTGTGTGTGGTATGCAGGTATGTAGTGTGTGTGTGTGTGTGTGTGTGTGTGTGTGTGTGTGTGTGTGTGTGTGTGTGTGTGTGTGTGTGTGTGTGTGTGTGTGTGTGTGTGTGTGTGTGTGTGTGTGTGGATCTGTGGGTTGATGGTTTCCACTGCATTAGTCCAACAGTGGGGATGTTCGTCCTCCTCCTCTTCCTCCTCCTCGAGGAGGAAGAGGAGGAGAAGGAGGAGGAGGAAGTCCTCTTCAGTAATCCATCCTCCTCCTCCTCCTCCTCCTCTGCCTCCACCTCCTCCTCTGCCTCCACCTCCACCTCCTCCTCCTCCTCCTCCTCCTCTTTCTTCTCCTCGAGGAGGAGGAGGAGGAGGAGAAGAAGGAGGAGGAGGAAGTCCTCTTCAGTAATCCATCCTCCTCCTCCTCCTCCTCCTCTGCCTCCTCCTCCTCCTCCTTGTGGTGGAGGAGGAGGAGGAAGGAGAAGCAGCCGGAGGAGATCCTCTTCAGTAGCATCAGTCCAGCACTCCTCCTCCTCGTTGTGGAGCGGAAGAAGAAGAAGAAGAAGGAGGAGGAGGAGGCGGAGGCGGAGGCGGCGGCGGTGCTCTTCAGTAGTCGATGAGGCTGTGCCACTTGGAGATCTGCCGGCGGGGGTTCTCGCACACCTCGGTCCAGTGGGAGGTGCCGGAGGGGCAGGGGCTGTGCAGGCCCAGCGGCAGGCGGCCCAGCACCTCGTTCTTGGTGGTGCGGTCGAAGTCGACCACCAGGAACTCCACCGAGATCTCGGGCAGCAGCTCGGGGGGCACGTCGTAGATGAACGACTCGTTGAACACTGGGTTCAGCGTGCACTTCTTCACGTGCGTCTTCTTCTTGCCGATCCGCTTGCGGCCGTAGAACACGTTGACCTTCACGTAGGGGTCTGCACGGAGGAGGAGACGGGGGGGGGGTTAGTAGATACTTTAAATCATCCCCTTGGGGAAACGCAGATACCCCGTAGCTCATAGTTAAAATCGATCAACAGTAAAAGCCAAATAACACAATAAAAAGTCAATAACAAGGTGAGCAATATATTGTACATAAATTAAATTGCATATAAAAGAGAGCTAGATAAATAGATATTTATGTAATTGCCACGTCCAGTGTGTGGGGGGGTGGGTGGGGTGGGGGGAGGAGAGAGAGGATGGAGAGAGAGAACGAGTCACCATTCGCCGCTACCCTGTGCCTGGGGTGTTGGGGGAACTTTTAATGGTTTGTGTCGTTTTCTTCTGAGCCTCTCGTGTGAATGCATCTGAAGCTAAACGACTCGATGGAACACTGAAGATGCCTGCTCTGCTCTGCTCTGCTAGGCGCCATTTTGTCCTTCAGGCTAGTTTAGCCTTTACCTCTCAAAGCTAGTTTAGCCTCTACTTTTACGCTAGCCTTTAGCCTCTAAATCATGGCTAAATTTAGGCCTATACTTCATGCTAGTTGAGCCTCTACTTCATGCTAGTTTAGCCTCTACTTCATAGCTAGTTTTAGCCTCTACTTCATAGCTAGTTTAGCCTCTACTTCATGCTAGTTTAGCCTCTACTTCATGCTAGTTTTAGCCTCTACTTCATAGCTAGTTTAGCCTCTCCTTCATAGCTAGTTTAGCCTCTACTCTCATGCTAGTTTTAGCCTCTACTTCATAGCTAGTTTTAGCCTCTACTTCTCATGCTAGTTTAGCCTCTTCCTCATGCTAGTTTAGCCTCTACTTCATGCTAGTTTAGCCTCTACTTCATTGCTAGTTTAGCCTTTTACCTCGAGCTAACTTAGCCTCTACCTCATAGCTAGCATGAAAGACCACTTCTGGTTGACCTAGCATTTATGTTCGCGTTAAAACTAGCTTTTACTTGGAGACGGTGTGTGTTCAGTTTGCTTGTGTTTGCACCGGCTTGTCCTGTGTTGTGTGTGGTGTGTGTGTGTGTTGTGTGTGTGTGTGTGTGTGTGTGTGTGTGTTGGTGTGTGTGTGTTGTGTGTGTGTGTGTGTGTGTGTGTTGTACGTACTTGCGGGAGAGGCCGGTGATGTCAATCTTGGGGAGGTGTCGGGCCTTCAGCACCACCACACACGGGCTGGTAAGACAGCGACACCAGCAGCTCTCCACGGCTCTCACACTGCATGAACACACACACACACACACACACACACACACACACACACACACACACACACACACACACACACACACACACACACACACACACACACACACAACACACACGTGTGTGAGTGGGAGTGTATGTCCACCCACATGGGGTATGGACAGATCCTGTCCACAAGCCTAACCCAGTGGACACCTGTGTGTCTGCGTTATACGTCCTGTGCACTGAAACATAGTCCCTAAGCATCATGTAGCATCTTATCCTAGCTGTCTCCGTTGTGCAGGGGAATTGGGTTAACCGAGTGAGGTTAGTGCCTGGTCACTATGTTTCTATGAACATCCCTTAAAGGTACCGACAGCAGTATATATGTTGTCTCCTTCTTCTCTGACAATCTAATTGTGAGTCACTTTGGGATACAAGCGTCTGCTTAACGCCCTGAATGTAAAACGTTAGGACTCGGAGGCTGATCTGTCCTCTCTCCATCCCAGGGGCACACACACACTCACAGCATGCTCCTCTTGCTGATCTGCTGGCTGAGGTGCACACGCCCCGTGCTGGGGTCCACGCCCTTCAGCGGCCACCAGCGACTCGCCCGATGACGTGTCGCGGCGGGCGAAGCGGTCGAAGCTTGAGCACCAGGGAAGTGCAGCGTGTGCTCCGACAGCGAGCTGTTACCGCCACGCCGTAGAAGGTGAACGTCTCGTCAAACTGCGGCTCCAGCGGTCTTGCGCAGCACGCGGGGTCTTCACGCGGTGCTTCTTCTCCGGCAGGATGGTCATCTTCACGTAGGGGTCGGCGCTGCCCCCCGCCTCGCCGCGCCGCCCACGCCGGGCAGCAGCCGGCGCGCCCCAGGATGGTGACCACCAGCGCCTTCTTGGGAAGTTGTAGTCCAGGCCAGGCTGATGGTACCCAGCGCTGGCTCGCCCGTCTGGCCCGCCGTCCGCCGCCCGCGGCGTGGAAGGGTAAGAGCCCGTTCTCCTGCCGCCTTCTCGCTGCGCGTGCTGCCGCTCTCGCTGCTCTCCAGGCAGCAGTAGTCGGCCCGGACGGGCAGCGCCCGGTCCAGCCGCGCCGCCCCCCGCCGCCGCCGCCGCCCCACCCGGCGGCACCAGGTGGCTCATGTGCAGCTGCCCCGGGACGTCCAGGATGTTGTTCTCGGCGTCGACCAGCACCATGCCGCGGGCCGCGCCCCCCCCCGGCCTGCTCGGCGTCGGCCCCTCGGTCAGCCCGGCGGACCCGGGCCCCCGGGGCCCCCCTGAAGATCCGCTGGCTGCTGCTGAGGGACTCGGGGTAGTTGCTGATGCCCTTCAGCATGTGGATGAACTTGTAGGGCGGGTCCTCGGGGGGGTCGCAGTAGCGGTCACCGTACAGCTTGTGGCGGCCGGCCGAGCGCTGGTAGCGGCGCTGGCAGAAGGTCGAAGCACCACCAGGACCACCACCACACCACCAGCACCCCGCGGCCAGGAAGCCCGCCAGCACGGGGACAATGACTGGGGAGGAGGAGAGGAGGGGGGGGAGGAGGAGAAGGAGGAGGGGAGGAGAGGGGAGGAGGAGGGAGAGAGAGGAGGAGAGGCAGGAGAGAGGGAGGAGAGAGGAGGGAGAGGGAGGAGAGGAGAGAGAGAGAGAGGAAGAGAGGAGGGGGAGGAGAGAGGAGGAGGAGGGGAGGAGGAGAGAGAGAGGAGGAGGAGAGAGGGGGAGGAGAGAGGAGGAGGGAGGAGGAGAGAGGAGAGAGGAGGAGGAGAGAGGAGGGGGAGAGAGGAGAGAGGAGGAGGGAGGAGGAAGAGTTAAGAGGAGCCGGAGGAGCAAGCCAACCGAGTCAACATGGAAGTCGTTTGAGGAGGAATGCAAAAGCAGCGAAAGAGG
>OLKM01001883.1:0-98923 GCA_900291075.1 Melanogrammus aeglefinus
CTTTATCACGGCGCCTGCTCGGACCTCCCCTTACCGGAAGACAGGGGCGCAGCTGCGACAAGGGATTCAGCGTTTCCAGGACATTCTACAAATCTTCTGTTGGATATATATATATTTTTTTTAAATCGCATTTGCAGCGGGTGCCATTGTTTAAATATTCAACTTTATTCATCAAAACCATGTTCGAAAAATAAAATCTTGTTTTATAAAGAAATTACGAAAAAGAATAGTAAGTCCTTGCCATTGTAAAAGCTACCATACATGTTGGCATGAGTATATTCTGCATTTTAATTAAGTCGACTCAGAGGATACAATTCCTGAGTCACAGTGACTAGACAAAATCCTCCAGTCCTGGTGAATAGTTGAATGAAAGCTTAAACGTCCAATAGTAAAGCAATGTTATGATTCTGGGTGTGTCTAGCTTTTTTTGTAATCGAGACGTTTCAAAAACGGTTGGTTACATCAACTACAGAGGGTCATATAGTAAATAGTCAAACTCGGCTCTCGGCACTTTTCCCAAACCACGCCCCCACCTATGACATTGAATCGGTGTCTAATAATACATTATTCTTATTATAAATCAAAGATTTAAATTTAAATTTAAAATGTTTGAAAAAAATGGTAGTGTTTGTTAATTTAAAGGTCCTCTCATGGTACAAAGAGAGACGTATCTTTGAGTCTGCCTCTTAGCATTGAAGTGCCTGATATGCGAGTGTAAACGTCACCACGCTTTAATGTTAGATTTAGAATCAGAAAGTGTTTACAGAACACAAACACACACAAAATGAAACTGCTGTGGTTGAGAATGAATACCAGTTAATAACGTTATATGCAAATATTGTTAAAAAAAAGCAAAAAAAAAGCAAAAGCACAAGGACTTTATTTGAGCCTTAGGCATTAACTCATTTCTAGGGAAAGACAAGGCAAGAAGACAAGACAATTCTATAAAACAGATCATCAGGTTTTGAGCAGGTTTGATAATGAGCAGTTTGGACCAAAATACACCTCTTCCACCCTTCTCCTCCGTGTCAGACTTTGATGATGGCTTTGCCAGTGTTCTCCCCCTGTAGCATGCCCATGAAGGCAGCAGGCATGTTCTCAAAGCCTTCCGTGATGTGCTCTCGGCATTGCAGTTTTCCCTGGAGGAGGGAACAAACATAGTTAAACAAATCTGTACTTAAATTTACCACCCATCATCAATTTTCTTTAAACAAAGGGTGGACCTTTTTCCCAAAATATCTTCTCTACAAGCATTTTATTGAAATTTCGGTTAATCTTTTAACATTGTTATTTAGTAGATGGTTAATCTTGTATAAAATTGTTGCAGTTGTCCCTTCGATGGCTACTCTTTCGTAAGGCACCGATATTGTTTTTAAATTGCAGTCCTTATTCGTCATGAACTAAAACTCCCCCTAGCACTGATTGGTCCTATCATCTGGATATTTTTGGAGATGCGTCCAACAGGCTTAAGGCAGCCGGACATGCAGTCTCACAAGGCTTGCAAATTATAGATTAAAAATAAATTAGGCAAATATTTAATGTTGGCCCCTTATGAAGCAGACTTGAAGCATAAAGGACAATTTAATTCAGCGGTTTTGCATCTTGGAGAATGAAAGTCTAAAAGATGGCTCACAACCAGTGGAAAACCGATGATTGACGATGACTTAATCATAAACTGACCATTAGTTCTATTTACTGACCTCCTTCATCCATGCCATCAGTCTCTTGAGAGATTCTGGATGTTTGTGTTCAAATCTGGTCAGAAGGAACCCCTCCATCTTGAGCTGCTTATAGATTATGGTCAGGTGTGGGTACGGGCCTGGAAGACAACAAGAAGTAGAGTGAGGTTCTCCAAATAAACTGGCCAGCATTTGAGCTAGAAGGCGAGGGACAATGGCGCCATCTTCAGTACAAAGCGGGGCCCAACATGATGTTTCACAGATCACACAAGTAATAGGTGTTTTTTCTTTTAAATATGGATTGGGTAATGACAGAGGGAAACGTGCAGTTCTATTAATCTTACACCATAGCCTAACAAAAAACATTCCCTTTTTAACCACAGAGCAAGCAAATGTAACCGCTTGACGTTGAAAATTAAAACACACACCTGTCTGTGGTGTGGTGTCATTGTACAAGGAAATGCCTCCACACACAGCTATTCGTCCAAAGTCATTCATCAGGGGCAAAGCTACACTGGAGAACGGCCCTCCCACCTGCCAACCAGACAAAAGGTAGTGTGAAATGAAAAGAATAAAAATAAAACAAAAAGTGAAACCTATAGGCTATGTGCATTAGAAGAAGCACGCAGAATTGAAATACATTAGAATATAGATTTGAAGGAGATGGGACAGAGGGAAGCTTTCAGCTGAATCCCATGTGGTAAAAACTGCAAATCACAACTAACAGATCAAAATTGCAGGTGGATTCATAATATTGGAAGGCTAAAGTAAGGAAAAGTCCTCCAGTGGCGAATCCTATATAACTGTTCAAACGCACCCCCACTCCAGTCCATCACTCCAGGACTCACGTTCTCAAAGTAGCAGTCGTATCCTTCCGGCGCCGCCTCCCTCAGCGCCTGGTCCAGAGAGCCCACGCTCTTGTAGTTGATGGTCCGGTCGAAGCCCAGCTCCTGGAGGAAGGCCACCTTGGCGTCGGAGCCGGCCGAGCCCACCACGCGGCAGCCCTTGATCTTGGCGATCTGCCCCACCACGGAGCCCACCGCCCCGGCCGCCGCGTTGACCAGCAGGGTCTCCCCGGCCTGGAGCCCCAGGACCTCCTCCAGGCCGTACAGGGCCGTCAGCTTGAGGGCGGAGGCGTGGGTGGGGGCAGTGAGGAGAGAAGCTGGGGTGGAGGCGGTGCATTGAGTGTGTCCGGAGACTCAAACTCTACCAGATGTTTTATAAAGGATAAGAAAGCTGCTTGAGATATTTTCCGAACTAGATCCTCTCATTCCGTACACCCTAGCCAGTCTGGCTGACCCTCTAGCCGGCTTTTGCCTCCCTCTAGTCTAAACCTTACCCCGGCATGCCGATGGCACCCAAGGCCAGGGACAGAGAGACGTCTTCAGGCCAGTCCGCCATGACGGGAGTCAAGCCGGTTGTGTCGCAGACGGTATGGGTTCTCCAGCCGCAGCGACCCACCACATGGCTGCCCACCGCAAATGCTGCGCAGTTGCTTTGGATCACCCTGGAGAAGAAAGCCCCAATCAATCATGATACACTATAAAAATACACATGTTTGTTATGGCGGCTGGTTGGGATATTATTCGGCTAGTGACTACAGCATCGCAAAACAAATACCTTGGTAATTACCAGCAGTTGTAGTCAATTAAGTCAAGTTATTTTGTGCAAACAAAGTCAGCCATGCAATTTACTTACATCTAATCCATCTCTCTTTTGATGTGATACTATCCCCCATGCACATGTGGACGTGCCCTTACTTGGCCACTTGAGTTCCAATCATGACCTCGCCTTCGTTCATGCGGACTCTACTGAACGGTCTAAAAAGAAAAAAAGGAAAATCATTGAATACATTAATCGCAATTTAGTGGCGGTGAGGAAATTAAAAACATTTAATAATAAATATGACTGGCTTACAATACCGATATGCCATTATTATATGTTATTACTCATTCATAAAAAATATTGATTTACTTTTAGACGTCCAATGCACAAAATGACAAAATTACATTAGACACCGTATGTACCTCATGTATGGATCTACACTCAGGAAGACGGCCTCCAGCAGTACCTCTGAAAATATTGAAAAAGGTTACATGCTATGATTGAGTACTACTAACTAAGGACTTCATCTCTTATGAAACATAAATCAATATAGAGAACTCAAAGAATGCCTCTTCACCTCCATCCTTAGGCTCTGGCAGTTGCTCGAGCTTCAGTTCAAAGTTGCTCTCAGTGGGAAAGCCGTCAAAGTGCTTGGTCAGTATCCATGCTTTGGCTTGTACCATTGTTCTTTTTTTTGGACAGCTGTGTGAGAGGACACGTTTCAGTACAGTTACCTGCATTGCTGCAAGCGGGCATCGCTGTTCTCTTGCGTATCTAATCGCACAAATATTAACATAGAAAGATAATAAAAATAAAATATGATAGGTACTTTAGTGGAATATTGTGGTATAGATTTACTCAGCAAGTAAGTGAGTGGCTGTCCCAATCCAAACATTAAAACCAAGGAGAATGTATAAACTCTATTTTCTCCACGAATATCTACACAACATAATATACATCAAAAGGTTCAGCATGATAAGTTGATTGCTTATACGGGACACCTTTGTAAACAACAGACTAAACAAGCTGAGCTCACAGGCAAGAAGCGAACTGTTGGAACCATAGATAGAACTAGCATATAAATACATAGACATGTACTAATACATACATGTTCATAAGTACGAAGTACCCATACATATACAGTTCACATACACACGTACACATTGCTAAACAAAGAAGAACATACCCACACGCATGTAAAGGCAGTGCAAGTTATATTTATTCAGTAATTGTAAGATTTGTAGTTTTGACATTACTCTGTCAGCCTTGCTAGAGACCCATGGTACCGTCAAAATCGTGTCCCATACTGATTGGGATAATCTATTATAAATAAGTTATCATATGGTGTTCCAAAGAGATGATTGTGTAAAATAGTCCTAAACTGGTTAGAAAGCTCGTAATACACAGGACAGCACATGCACGCTTTGTGCAAACTTCATGCCAGCATCTGAAATCGAGAGGGTCCCAAGCTAGGTGGTTGAAAATAAAATACATGCACGATCTATAACCATGTAATACGCATAACGACAGCTCGCGGCTTTACGCTAAAGTTATTTGTAGCTTCGCGTGTTGAAATACTCACCAGAAACTGCCGTTTACTTCAGAATGAAATGAATGGAGACAATGGGGCGACGACCAGCGCCAGCAAAACAACGAGTTTTTGATACTACCGGTATTTTGGTTGGCCGGACTCCAGAAACTGCAGCCGTGACGTCAGACGTCCCCATGTTGCGTCTGACGTGAGCGTTATTTGATTGATAGCGCGCGCATCAACAACAACAACCAGCAGCTGAGGTCTTCTAGAAAAAGCCGGATATTTTTACGGGTACTTTTGTTGGTATGTTATTGTCATAAATAAATTATGAATTAGTTTTCCATTACATTGGTTTCATACATGAATTATATTGTTATATGTCCACTGCTACGCTAACAAACCAGATGTCATAAGGTACGAATACTCTAGCTACGTAGTTATACGTGTTACATATGATTAAGCTAACGTTAGTATTTAAGGATTTGATTTTGAGCCGAATCAATTCAATCTCTAATCTGTTAACCTCAAAAACACAAATTAAATTTCCTACTTAATTTATCCAAGATATAATAGTTTCAAACTACTGCTTTCTCATGTATCGTGTTGAGGCTTGCAGAGAATGCTTCCCACGGATCATAAGTCATCAGCCAGGCATGTGTGTAGAGTAGATCAAGGGCATACCGGTATCTTGAAATGTTCAGATGAAAGGAGTCTAGTGATTGTAATGTGAAAGTGTAAATATAACCAATAAATGGGACATGTCCTAAAAGCTTCAGTTTTCGAATATTATTCAGCGTACAAATAATTTGAACCGTTTGCATTTAATACATTGACTGGTCATCATGGTTGGTTATTATCATCAAGGTTTTTTCTCCCTCAGATTGGTCCCTTGGGTCGATTACACAGGATACTAGATGGAGGGGTACGGAGGCCTGAGCCGCAGCCTGTGCTTTGGTCCTCTATCCCAGCCTGCAGAGAGGATCCTGGCCGCCCTGCGGGCCCAGGCTCTGCCCCCATCCAGAAACAGAAACAACCACCGCTACAGCCGGCGTGAGTCAAGACAGGAACAGTCGGAGTCACTGTGACCTGGTTTGCAAAAGAGAGAGACACTAGTGCTTTCCGCAACGATTACATGCCAGCACATTTGAAACAATGGCAGCAGTTCCAAAATGGATATCTTTGGCTGGCCAAAAATATCGTATTGAACTAGTTCCATTCGAACCATTTCAAATGAAACACTTGTTAAATATGGTGATAAGGCAATCAAAAATCAAGTTTACATAAAATGATCCTTGTAGTGTTCTGTAGATGTCATGGTTATGGCCGTTTTATCTCCGATGGTAGAAGTGGATGAGGGCTATGGAGGTCAGAGGGAGCACTTGGTGCAGGCTGGCTGGAACGCGACTCAGCATAGGATGCAAGTCAGGGAAACTGAACGGTGAGTCATTTATCACAGTACACGCAAAGACAAACACATGTGTATCGTTGGGACAAATGCTGTGGTTATCACTCTGAACACATTGATCTTGTGGGTGCCAGAGTGAAAAATATCCAATATCCATTAATTGACGGCTCACAACTCATACTGGTGCAATAAAGTGACCAAACCCACATATGCATTTAAAAGAGAGCAAGCTGTTTATATTATTATGCACCAGAATCCATTTAGTGGATGAAAATTTCATGAAAATTAAATTAATGGTTTATTTTCAAGGGTACAAGAATAGATATGTGTCAGCTATAAAGGTTATTATCGTTTGCCACCTAATTGCTGTTGTTTAGACCTGGCTCGCAGCCCCAGCCATATTCCTCCTCATCCTGGCCAAGAACCCCATCGTACTCCTCCAGGGCCACCAGGTGGGACCCCTCCCAGCAGACGGGATCACTCCCAGAACCCAGACTCCTTTGGTAGTACCTCCAGTAAGACACGGCCGCACCTTCCCAGCAAAGACTACAACCAGCCCCTGTCCCAGTCTGATTCCCGCCGCAGGAACCTACCATACGCGAGCCACACCCTCTCGTCTCCCCAAAGGGCTGTGGTCTTTCCAGCTCCAGGAGGATCTCAAGGTCATGGTTGGTCTCTGCACCGGCCTGGCCTGCCTGCTCAGCAAGACACTAACCCCTGGAAGAGGTGAGCAAGGCAGGGAGGAATCTGAAAGGTGGTGTCGGTTTACATTTATATTAAAAGCCAAGCCAGTGTATTTTGCATGTTTGTGTGTATTTGGATGGTGACTCGTTTGACCGGACTAGTCTCCCTAATTAGTATTATTAAGTAGTTATTAGTTAAATGTCAAATGTGGCCTTCCTTTGTCCTCCTATTGCGTATTCGGTACAGCACTGTGTTTTTGATTTGAGATTTCGTTTAGTATTTAGCTTTTATCACTATCATTAGATTATTAGAGAATACTCCATGAAATGCAATGTCATGTTCAACAACAGTCTCAGATGAAGGTCGCTTGACACAATGCATTGCTTAATATTTAAGAGACATTTACATTTTTGCATATTGCCTTTTTCCCTGCAGCTTATCTGAAGAACCTGAGACCTTTTTTACCCTCACCCTTCCTCCAGAAGGTCCAGATCTAGATGCATTTTACCCCGATCTCCGCCTGCAGAAACCAACTCCATCATCTGTTAATGTCCGCCAAGTGTCTGAGTACGGTCTACCAGATGTACAGAACAAGGTCCAGCCCAGAGAAATTCGTGCAAGGGAGTGGGATGGATGCCAAGATGATCATTACCTCCAAAATGTACCTCCAAAGAACCAACATAAGGTGTGCTTGCCAAGGTCGGACCACGTTAAAGCGGCCTCTACCGGGGGTGGAAATGGGGAAGCCTTGTATGAGGGGCCGGGTTCTGCACTTATCAAACCATGGAAGCCGCTCTCGCTTCCCCAAGGCAAGACAAGACCAGAGACAGGCTTTGACCGCCAGCTGTATGAGCCGCTGAACGTGAATATGAACTGTGGGGCAGGTCTGATGGTAGGTTTTGTGGAAGCTATGGATGTAGACAGAGGAGAAGAAGAGCCAGAGAATCTGAGTGAAGTAAACCACATTAGAATCAAGTGCTCAAATGGTGAAAGGGAGCAAGAAAACCATGGATTGTCAAGAATGGAAGGAAAACAGTTCCCCATCACCATCACAGATGAAATGGACACAGTGTCGGACTTTGATGTGGACGGTAGAGCCCGTCGGCAAACCGAACACCAAGATGTCGGAGAAGGGTTTCCACGTGAACCCGGTGCCAGTGACGAAGAGATAACAACAGGGGTGTCTAGCCGTAGCATCACCCCAGAGCTGACCCCAGTGTTACTCGAAGACGGCGACAACCCAATGGTAACCCAGGGAGCTCAAACTACCCAAGAGACATCAGAGCCCGAGACCGCTGGAGATGAGGAGGAGGGCCCACGAAGACCAGAGGAACAGAGGGAGTCCTCCAACAGAGAACTCGGTCCGGGTGGGGCCCCCCTACTCGATGGACCGGACCCCGCCCTCAGGGATGAAGAAGATGTGGCCACTGCTGCGGTCGTCCTGGAGACGGACGCGGGGGGGGTGCGGGGCGGCACGAGTACGACCCAAGCTGAGGAACAGATGGAGGGGGAGCAGGGTGGGAGGATCCACCCTGTCCAGGGAGTGGAGGAGGAGGAGGAGGAGGAGGAGGAGGAGGAAGAGGCCGGTCCATCTGAAAGGGCAATGGTCCTTCAGGAGATGTTGGAGGATGAAAATAAGCCCTTGTTGAAAACCTCAAATGAGGGCAATGGAAGCCCCGCATTGGGTGAGTCAAGCACAGTGTGAGCTTGAACCTAATCCTTCGATCTGCGATCCGTTATGGTTTACATAACTTTTTAATTGCTGCATTCACCACTAGAGTGTGCCACACTACTGCAGTTAGCACTGAACACATCAAACTGCACAAACAAATGCAGTTTTGTTTGCTTGCACTTGGTATGTTGTGTACTTGTGTATATTGATACGTCCATTCATGATGCTGTTCTTTGTACCACAAAGCAGCTGTTGTATGCACACCTGTGCCTCACTTTGACAGGAGGAATGGTCCTTGTAGGATCGCGTGGGTAGATCATGTGGTCAATATGGGATAAAAGGGCTTCATTTCACTTCCAAAAGCATTGAGAAATAATGATACTAGTCAATTCAACCGATTGTTCACTGTTTTTGTTCAATTCAAACCTTTCAATATGCAATATAAGTCTGGGACACCCCGTCCCCAGAGCTGTAAGTTGTATGTTCGCCTAATGTATGTTCGTTCCCACTGTGGAAATTTGTGTTGTGGAAATAAGTAAAGCATATAGAATATCAAGTGAAAAAACATCAAAAACATGTTATATAGTTTCGACATGACCCATCATCAGATTAGAAAACTTTTTCACACTAATTGCCTTAAACCTTCCAAATGAACCATTGGCCGTCTTTTTTCATAAGTTATCTACTCTGAATCAAAGGCTCTTGAAGCAGAGGGCGCTACGGGTTACACGTGACGTCAGGTCCCCTACAGCCCACTGGCTCTGGGCCAGTGTTATATCATCACTTGCCTGGTAATGTAAGATAGTTTGAAGGGGAGAAATCATTGGGCTGCTGTTGTTAGCTTGTTGTTAGCACGCTCACGTTACCAGGGCTATGCTAACGAGCCGATAGCAGGGGTCCCCCGCAGCCGAGTCAGCGCGTTGCTCGCACACTCTGCTTGATGCAAATCCTTCAGGCCAAGGTCACAGAGCCTCTCTCTCTCTCTCTCTCTCTCTCTCTCTCTCTCTCTCTCTCTCTCTCTCTCTCTCTCTCTCTCTCTCTCTCTCTCTCTCTCTCTCTCTCTCTCTCTCTCTCTCTCTCTCTCTCTCTCTCTCTCTCTCTCTCTCTCTCCCTCCCTCCCTCCCTCCCCCCAAATATACAAAGTGATGAACTGTATCATTCGTGCGCTAGGCTCGAGTGCAGATCCACTAACTGGTTCATGAATAACCATTAAAAGGCTAACCTTCCCCTTTTTTTACCCCAGAGGGCTCACCAGTTGAGAGACAACGCCCCCCACCGAGGTTGTCTCAGGGAGGAGGCGCGACAGGGTCTGGCTTCAGGGTACCCCCTCTTCTCCATGGAAACGCCCCCCTAGAGGCCACCCTCCATACCCGTGACACCCTCCAAGTGAGTCCCGATCCGTCAACCATCCTACACTCGTTGTTGAAAGTGAACCTAACCTCCACTTATCCGTCAGCCCGGGTGAGAATCAAGTGTAATACACATTTTATTGAGCATGTTTTATTCATTAGTACAAGGGTTAGGGTTAGAACTTCTTTTTACTTCCATGGCACATCAATTCCATATCTTGTTTCAGTTCCAGTTGGTCTTCCACCTCAAGCTGTATCTTGACGTTGTCAAGGTCAGCATATAGAGGACTCTGAAAAAAAAACCCTGATACAGAGAGAGCTCCCTGGAAAAGCATTAGGAATCTGTGGGGGATCTCAAAGGAGCACATGTAGATTGAAAAAAAATATCTGTAGGTTCATTTAACGATGTTTCCCCTCAACATCCTCATTAAGAACGCTGCGGTGAAGAGCTCTGGAGTGGAAGGAACACACGTTTAACGGTGTGCTTGCGCAATCAGCAGAGGGGTTTACAAATAAATATAGATCCAAGCAAGGGTGGCCTTGGTTTTACAGACCATCAATCGATGGAAGGATAGCTGGACAGGTCGATGTGTCACGAACCCCGGGATGAAAGGAGATATACATGCGATCTAAACAGAACTGCATCGCATAGCAAGCGAGGAGATAAGAGCTACAGTAGAGAGGGAGAAGTGGTGCAGGATTGACCATATTGCGTCGCTCAGCGGCAGTACAGCTAGAGCTTAGCAGGCCGAAACGCGGATGTATGTATGCTACCTGTCGATCGCAAGCAATAAACCTTTTCTACCTGGAGGGAACCTCGTCCTTGGGGCCACCACGATGACTCCATCCTAATGCTACCTGGGTATATCTAATGATAGATTAATGCTTTGAGGTTTCATGGTTTCGGAAGATATCGTTAGTTAGTCAAACACAGAGGTGAACCCGCGCACACAGACATGCTCTGTGCCCTCCCCACCGGAGGAGGGCGTTTGTCCCCCTGCCCTGCCCTGGCCAGAAGGACCTCCCTGGCTCCCCCTGCGAGAACCACTGGACCTGAATCACCACTCTGTACAGTGTACACTCACGGTGCAGGAAGACACACACACACACACTCTGGCTGTCTGGTACACATTGCTGAGGGGCAGTCGGCACCATGCCAGTACACAGTCTCAACTAATGTACTGTACTACATTAGAACATTTTACAATCCTACATACTACATACATTGCAGAACACGAAGAATATATATATATACATACATATAAACGGGATGAAAATGGGGTGAATATACTAATTGTGTACCTTTCTCCCGTATACTTTTTTTGGGGGGGGGATATGAATAATGAAGGTGTGGGATGTTTGACGAGGTTACCTGGAGGCCAACATGAGGACCCAGAAACCGACTCTAGCGCTGTTGATTATGATTATGATGCTGGGAGGATAAGCTAGAGGGTGTGTGTGTGTGGGTGTGGGTGTGGGTGTGGGTTCGCGTGTGTGTGTGAGAGAGAGAGCGAGAGAGTGCTCGAGATAGACGAAAGAGATAGCGAAAGTAACTGTGAGAGAGACTCTCAGTGACATCGTGTGTGCATTCATCTGAGAGGGAGGGATGCTTTGAGTGAGATTGTGTGTGTGTGTGTGTGTGTGTGTGTGTGTGTGTGTGTGTGTGTGTGTGTGTGTGTGTGTGTGTGTGTGTGTGTGTGTGTGTGTGTGTGTGTGTGTGTGTGTGTGAGAGAGAGGGGGAGAGAGGTGGAGGCAGGGCCCGTTTCACAGCGATGAAAGATATAACATCTATAATATATCTATGAACTATATCGAGAATGTTCGCGAACTTTCCTACGTCATTCGACGCGATCGTCCGCGGTCATCTCGCGATCGTCCGCGGCGCGGTCCTCTGTAGCTAGGCAGGTTTGAATGGATTACGTCACCCGGTACAAATTTGGCAGCCGGTACAAATTTGGTGTGACACCGGCAACATGACACCCAAGCGGTACAAACGCTCGAAAGTGTGGTTACATTTCACGAGAAAGGGTGACAACAGGATAATGCATATTATACATACATATAAACGGGATGAAAATGGGGTGAATATACTAATTGTGTACCTTTCTCCCGTATACTCTTTATTGTCGTCTCAACAGCCTTTATTGTCTGCCACCGAATGTGTAGACCCCCCCCCGGTCACGCGCCCTACGTCCGGGCCGAACCTCCGCTCAGACACCGGACAATTCCGTGGAAGTTCAGACATTTCCGACTCCGGCCCGGTTCCACCTAAGCCCTCCCGGATCCCCGCCTTTTCTATCAAGAGGAAACGGGAAGAGCAGAACGTCGGCCTCCCCGAGACACCCAGAACCTCCCACCCCAGACGGCCCGTCAAGTGGGAGCCCCCCCGCTCCTCCCAAGGGAGGACAGGGGGAGACGGAGGGGACCGGAGGGCCAACAGAGACCGGGAAGCCGATGGGACCGAGAAGGAGGCCCCGACTCGACCCTGCCCCTCTAAAGACCTGGGCTTGTGCCCTCCAGCGTTGGCCCAGGTGCGACAGGCCCGAGCCCGTTCCGTTCCACCGGCCACAGACTGCCTGGCGGGGGGCAGTAGAACCGACGGCCCGAAGTGGAAACAGCAGACGATGCGTCCACACCAGCACATCCCCAGGGGTTCTCCCTCAGCACACTGCGAAATGAATACGAGCCACGTCGGGGTCGCGGATAACGCCGGCGCCTCAATGGCGAGCGCTGCTGCGCCCACCGCCCCCAAGAAGAAACGGGCCAGACGGGGCCCGGGCAAGATCACGAGCCAGCGGGCCGCTTCGGCTCAGAAGGCCGCCGCCGTCGGAGGGGAACGCCCCGCTGATCAGGCGGCAGGCGTCACCTCCGACCCCAGAGTGAAGGATGCTGGGAGGATGAGTTTGGAGGAGAGGGCGTGGCTGCTGAGGAGGGTGCGCCAGGCCAGGGCGACGGCGCTGACCATGGTGTTCCAGGACGGCAGCACTCAGTTTGACCCGGAACAGGTGAGCAGGGGGGGGGTCAGGGTCTCGATGGAGGCGTGGATCGGTGGATGCGTGGTCACGCGCCGTTGGTTCAGAGTAACGGTCGCCCCTGGGCTAAAAGATTTGCTTTTGTTTTGCCAATTATAAGCCTTACAAGTCGCGTCTCCTCTCTCCTATATCACTCACACCCTATCGAGTGAACACGGTCAAATCAAACTGCCGGGTGTTCATATCCACGAGAATGAATGAATTGTTGGGAGTAAACATTTCTTATGTGCCTGGAATGAACGATGCTAAACAAAACGAATGTATACAATCAATATATGGAATAACTGAAAAATAAATACTATCACCCCGCACCACTAAGTAGATGGAGGAATCCTCCAGACTATTAAATAGACCTGGTTCTGACTCCAGAGCCCCAGTCCCCCGGTGTGCGGCCTGCTGGTCCTGATGAGACAGGAGCTGGGTCACAGCGGACTGGGGTCCCACCTGCACCCCGGGGACACCTGTTTCTACCTCCGACTGGAACACACTCCCGCATGGGCCCAGCGGCACGCACAGCACAGCCAGGAGAGCTTCACTAGGTCTCTGTGTGTGTGTGTGGGTGTGTGTGTGTGTGTGTGTGTGTGTGTGTGTGTGTGTGTGTGTGTGTGTGTGTGTGTGTGTGTGTGTGTGTGTGTGTGTGTGTGTGTGTGTGTGTGTGTGGGGGTGCATTTTTGTGTGTATCTGCATTCATGTGTGGGTGTGGGTGTGTATCTGTGTGCGTGTGGGTGTGTATCTCTGTGTGTGTGTGGGTGTCGGATTTAATTAAAATCTATTAACGGATATGTCTGTGTTGAAGTGTACACTAATGTGTATGTTTGGTTGAAGTCTTCGTGTGTGTGTGTGTGTGTGTGTGTGTGTGTGTGTGTGTGTGTGTGTGTGTGTGTGTGTGTGTGTGTGTGCTCCTGTAGGGAGACGCTGGTGCAGGTGGTGTCAGGCGCTGGGCTGCTGGTGTGTTATAAAGCTAAGGACCTGCTGCGCACGGCCCTGCAGCACTACAGACCGCAGATCAGCTGGAAACAAGGCAAGGCTCCGACCCGCATCTGGAACTGGACTCACTTATCGCCATCATACCATCGGGATATTTCATAATACATAGACTCATATATCAGCCTGGCTAATCCGGGTTTAGATTGATATCTTAAGTCTGATGGCAGCTGCAATCTGGGTGAAGGGGGCGCCTCACTTCCTTCCACTTTACATTTTGTTTGACCAACCATGCCTCCGGTGGCCGGGGTCTGTAACTGCGTTATTCTTTGACACAAACACGGCTAGTGATCTGGAGAAAAAGTGTGTGTAAGGATTTCAGATAAAAAACACGTAGATTGGCGAATGTAGAAATACACTGAGTTTGCTTCGGTTGAATATCTCCGTTACAAAACAGAAAACAAGGCGTAACTCCGTTAAAAAGTTCTGTTGTAACACAGTAGGTCAGTGCACTGAATCCCAGATTCCTTTCCCATCACTCCCACCCTCTTGAAGTACACCGGGTTCTTTTTGAGTTTGTCAGGAAAACACTGCTCTGTGCTTTGTGCTCTGTGCGTCTAGTCCTCGGCTGTCGCATCCAGGACCCCCAGGTGTCAGGCTGGCTTCTGGACCCTGCGGACCCAGCCACCTGCTACCAGGACCTGATCAAAAAACATCTGAGACCCTCTCCTCCACAGCCAGCCCCGGGAACCACCAAGGTGAGGAGTGCCGCGTCTCCAGAGGGGGGCGGGATTGTTTGGGAAGTCCTTCTTTTTCTTTTACTCTGAGATTTTTAATGACATTGGGAGGCGGTATGTGTCATTATGCATTGTTGTGTAGTGCCAGTTTAACCAAATTGGATTCAAATGAGAAAAACAAAACAAATTGCTAATTTGTTATTCTTGCAAACTGCCTTCTTACTTCTGCATGCTGTTTTGATTGTTTTGTTAACGTTTAAACCACATGATGAAGCTCTATCACACACACACACACACACACACACACACACACACACACACACACACACACACACACACACACACACACACACACACACACACACACACACACACACACACACACACACACACACACACACACACACACACACACACACCAGGGTAATGGAAACTAGTTAAAGCTTTCATGGATAGAATATGTCATGGAAAATGTGGAAAGTTGCGCTCAAAAACCAGTTTCATGTTTGAGTGGCCTATGTTTAGTCACCGACTTAAAGTTGCACAAGGTCAAAGGTCATAAGTCAGCTTGCAAGGCTTTGTGACTAGATACTCCTATGAGATTTAAGTGAGCACAGAAAGGGTTTGGAAAATGTCCTGAAAAATACCTGGAGGTTGCTCAGCGAAAAAAGCGTGGGACCCTGATACACACACAAGCAGCAACGAGACCTCCTCTTGCATTTTCCACCCTGTTAAGAAACCCCACAACAACCTCCTCCACGCTCTGAGAAGATTGATTCCCTTAATAAATCTTCACATCTCTGCCGGTAGGCCGAGAATGTGAATGCATCACCACTCTGCCATGTGCGGATCAATAGACCGGCACAGAGCGGTTGATCTTATTTTGGCTGCCGTACCCCCACCCACACCCTCTGTCTACCTCACTCTATCTCAGGCTTCTCAGGCCGTCGCCGGCCTCAATCTGCTCTACCGGCTTAACATGGAGCTGTGCGCCAAACTGCAGGTATGTGTTACACCCTCAGACCCTCTACCCTGAGGGTACGTGCGTGAGTGCGTGCGTGCGTGCACACACCTTGGATTGACGGTGTACTTGTGATTGTGTTCAGAGCCAGGGCTTGTGGCAGTTGTACTCCACTCTAGAGCTCAGCATGATCCCAGTTCTGGCAGGTGAGCTGTTTATAAATGTCAAAGGTGTACAATACAACATAAGCACATGAACCATTAGAGAATATAAGGAAGACATAACAGAGGCATTACACCATGATATCATCTTGTTCTGATCCCCTTTTTTATTCTTAATGAATCTTAAAGGTACGATTTGAGTGCTGTTGTTTAAGAGTAATTTGTTTGTTTTTAGTTTTTAGCCCATTTCGATTTCAGTCGGCTCCGGGCTAATTTCTGACCAATCAGGGGCCTCGCTTCCCTGATTGATTGACTTTCAATAATAGGTGTCAGTGAGGTAGAACATTCCTAATGGTGGATTAACATGCAGAGGGAGGGAGGGAGAAGAGGCGGCGGGGACGTATTTATTGTTTTGGTTGTTAAATTTCAAAACCTCTCGTTCTACCAGTATCTATCTCCTGTGCCGTTGGTGAATGAATGCGCTTCCATCCTCTTCTGTCCCCGGTGTTTCAGTCATGGAGAGCCACAAGATCCACGTGGACAGGGAGGCCCTGAAGACCTCCTCAGATATGTTGGGGGTAAGACAGTGGCAGTAATATGTGCACAGCATACAGTATGTTCACCTGGGTTGACCTTGCACCACCGTGATGGGACCAACTGTGCAGTAAGATATCAGTTACAATAATATATCGTGATATAATCATCGATACAGCGCAATATCCATATCCAGGCATTCTACCAAAAATTTTGAATACACTAAATGTTCTTATAAAAACATGAATTCATGAATACATTCATCAAACATTTATATTAATTTGCAAACAAATGATGCACATAAGGTTTGAATGTTGCTTGTGCTACATGCTACAAGCATGGTTCCTCCATGACATTCACATTGCAGCCATGATCAAAAAGCAACACACACACACACACACACACACACACACACACACACACACACACACACACACACACACACACACACACACACACACACACACACACACACACACACACACACACACACACACACACGGTTTCCCGATCACCCAACTCCCCATGGAACAGAGGAGATGACAACAAAACGATTGCAATCAAAGTTTGTTTGTTTTTTTTAGTCTGGCTGTCCAACAAAGTCATTGAATCATTGGACCTAAGGAAAGTCAATACGAATAAGATTGTTTTTATTAAGGGTAATCTATACACATAGTGCATAATGTATTCCCAATGCCCCGGAGCAGCACTGCATAGTTATATATTTGCGGTGACAAAGTTGAGTCACTCTGTCTCTCCCTATCTCTCTACCGGTATCTCTTTCTCTGTCGCAGTCTTGCTTGCTCTCTCTCTCGCACTTTCTTTCTGTCTCTCTCTCATTGTCTGTGTGCATGCACGCACGCACACGCACAATCTTAAGACCCACAGTCCCAAGCAGGGGGTTTGCTGTTGAAGGTGAGTACTGTGTGTCTATAAATAGAGAGAGAGGCTGTTTCTTCTCACTTCTCACTCGAGGAAGGAGCATCACTGTCTGTTATAACAAACACACGCACACGCACACAAGCACACACACACACAGACAAGCACGCACACCCAGGTCAGCTAAACGCATGAGTGCCGCTGTGAATGTACTTTTTTGTCTGGGCATCACTATGCTGCACATACGGAAATGAATGGCTCCGAGTGCATGTCACTGCATGGGTCCTCCTCATTGACTATGTCAAGGTCACACACACACACACACACACACACACACACACACACACACACACACACACACACACACACACACACACACACACACACACACACACACACACACACACACACACACACACACACACAAAGAGCCTTGTATTAACTTCTCCCCCCCACTATTCCTCCTTTTCATTGTTCTGTATTTTAACTCTGTGGGACACAAAACTCCCTCTGCCCCCCCCCCCCCCATCACAGCCAGGCACACACACACCATCCTCACGTCCTGTCAGTGTGTTTCAGATGTGCGTTCAGATTTTGTACATGATAAACACCGGCCCACTACCCTTGACAGCCTTTAAAGTTGCTGTCACATCCACCATTATAAGGCACAGGTGATGTCGCTCAGCCAGGTGCATCTCACACGACACACAGCTGATTCTTAATGACGTGTGGATCTCAATGTGGTCATTTCAAATCCCCCACACACACACACACACACACACACACACACACAGTCACACACACACACACACACACACACACACACACACACACACACACACACACACACACACACACACACACACACACACACACACACACACACACACACACACACACACACACACACACACACACACACACACACACACACGGTAGGGCCAAAACGATTACCTGACAGAAAGGGGGAGAGATGGATTCAGAAAAGACAATGAGGATGAGGCTTTTTGAACGGATGAGGTCAGACTTAATTCAGCCCTTCCTCTTCCTCCATCCCTTTTGGCCCCATTCCCTTTATCTTTGCTTTATCTTTCTCGCTTTTTTCCCCCCTCAAACCTTTTCCACATGTTAAGACTTCCTGTTTAATCCGACTTAAACCTCTTTCTTCTTTTTCTCTCTCCCGCTGGCTGCTTCTTTTCCCTCACTGTCTACGCCTCCTCTCTCTCTGTCTGTCTCCCTCTCTCTCTCTGTCTCTCCCTCTCTCTCTCTGTCTCTCCCTCTCTCTCACCCTCTTGTCCCACTCTGCATTCCTCCTTTTTTTTGGGGGGGGGGGGGGTGCTTGCCGGCTTCTCATTAAATATTGACAAGGCAGTCTGGAGCCGCTGTAGGCGGTCAACAATAGAGAAAAATACTTTAAATTGTCTGGAGTCCGGTCGTCGTAGAACACCAGTAACCGAGCCCACGCTCCCATTCCCCCCCACTCATTTTGTACTCCCAACCCTTTACTGTCTCCCCTCTCTCTGTCTTCTTCTGTCCATCATTCTGTACGTCTCGGTCACCCGTCCGCCTCCCACTGGCTAAACGTCCCCCTGTGTGTCTGGAAGTGAAACCCTTTCTTGCGTTTTGATTGTATTTGTCTGCAGAGTCATTTCCCACCTGTCCCTCCCGTCCCCCCCCCAGCCTGCCCCTCACTCTCAAGGACAAGGTTCGTCTTCGATGATATTCGTGATGTTCGTTCATCGTGTCCTACCGTCACCTGCCGAGTGGGTTCCCGCTGGTCCCATCCTCCCCTTCCAATCACTGCCGCTGTTCCCCTCAACCACCGGGCTGTCTCACTGCGGGCCTTGTCACTCTTAAAATGAATTTGAGACTTGTAAGGAGAGAGCAGAATATAACCACCTCCCCCCAGAAGTTTTACTTTCATGCACATGTGGTGGGGCTATAAATAACAGCCGTGTGCTGACATGTGAATGACAGGCAAGATGGACTCCCTCCCAAACAATATAGGGAAGAGGCTCACAGATTTGTCAGGAATGAGCCGGGATGGCAACGGTCCGAAATCGAAACGGTCTCATACAGAGGCAGGAGCTGTCAGCCAGAACAGGTTTTCTCATAGAGCACTGTCACTCACTTGGCATTTCCAACAAGTTACACTCAAATTATAGCTCTCAAATCATACCTGCAGACACCTTTTCTGGCTCTCTCTCTCTCTCTCAGCCCCCCATCAGAAACACAGTCTGTCGCCGTCTCGCTCTGTCTCTGTCTCTCTGTCGCTGTGTCTGACATAAATAGAAACCCCACCAATACCCAACGTCTTCCTGTTTACTCTGTGTCTCTTTCGGCTTTGCAGTCTAGACAGCATCGCCGATCTATAAAGCACACTGAAAACAACAAGACAACACAAGTGTAACTGATAGTGTCTGCAGGGATTACAGCAGCAGCACAGCCTCCAGTGATGGTGAAGCTTTAAGGGGGGGCAACACGTGCATGCAGCCACATGCGTCAACATCTGGTCCCTTCATGTAGCCATCCATGCTGAATTTGCATTCTCTCTCTGTCTCTCTCTCTCTCTCTCTCTCTCTCTCTCTCTCTCTCTCTCTCTCTCTCTCTCCTCTCTCTCTCTCTCTCTCTCTCTCTCTCTCTCTCTCTCTCTCTCTCTCTCTCTCTCTCTCTCTCTCTCTCTCTCTCTCTCTCATATATTCAGACTAAGATGAAGCAGTTGGAGCAGGAGGCCCATCAGGCAGCAGGACAGATCTTCCTGGTGACCAGCAGCACCCAGCTAAGAACTGTGTGTGTGTCTGTCTGTCTGCTTGTTGCATAATACACTGCATAAATGTGTGTAAATAAACATGGTATGTCTCATGGTCTGTGAGTGTGTGAACTGTATTTATACATAAATGATGTCATTTATAAATAGACTGCACAGTGTGCATGCGTATTTGGTGAAAGGTGATTCCATGTGGTCCTGTTTGCCTTGGTTAAATGCTTTGCGTGTTTCCAGGTAATGTTTTGTCTTGTACCTCCAGGAACCCTGTAACCTTTAGTGTGTGTGTGTGTGTGTGTGTGTGTGCTGTTGACTGAAGGTTCTGTTTGATAAGCTGCGCCTGCACGAGCGCTGTGAGAACAAGAAACTCCCCAAGACCATCAACAAACAACAACAGTCAACATCAGAGGCTGCTGTGAGGAGCGCGCACACACACACACACACACACACACACACACACACACACACACACACACACACACACACACACACACACACACACACACACACACACACACACACACACACACACACACACACACACACACACACACACACAGGTGTGTGTGTGAAGGTCATTCCAATCAACGAACAAAAAACATTCTGTACAAATAGGTGTACACACCCACAGACAAACACATCGAAGCTCAATCTGATAGACACACACAGTGAAGGTCATTCAAACTCAGAGACACACAAACACACATCCAATGCGCACACAGATTTACGCCCATGTGTTTCTCCATGTGCAAAATTGGGTAACAGCCTTCCTAAGCGCTACTAACCGGACCCCCCCCAATGGACACACATTTTCACATGAATGCAAAAACAATTACACACACACGTAACTTTCACTCACACAATCTTTTATAGATAGACACACAAACACACGGCAAAGACCTCCATGAAACACAGTTCACACTGGCACCGAATGACACATAAACAAAGGTCACATTCGCACCAACAAACACATGAACTCACACATACACACACAGGCAAATGGTGTAAAAGAGTCATCTTTTATGTGTTCTTCTCTTGTGACATGGCTTTGGTCGGGATCTGTTGTTCCCTCTGTTCCACCCCCTGCGGCCATATGCATGATTGGCACTCAGTGATGCCATGTGCCCAGCACACAGACAGATTGGCCACTCTCCTCAGTATAAATCCACAAGAACACATCGCTAATACAAGAATCATTTCTTCGGGTTTGTCTGCTCCTTTAAATGGCACAAAAGGTAAAATCTATGGAAACGAAATGCCATTGAATAAAACACAACATCGCCGATTACTTTTTTTTATTTATTATTGTCGTTGTTTTATGATTCGCAATCTGTCACGTGACCTCGGAATGTAAACGTGTTCATACACTCAACAGCTGTTGCAGCTTCGGGACCTGCATCCCCTCCCAAAGATTATTCTGGAGTACAGGCAGGTCAGTTGTACAGTTGTCCTCAAATCCAAGTTCATTGCGATTAGCCTCTTTGTTTGGTTATTACTGCACCAACGGGTTTAACGTGGTGTCTTGTCCACTATGAAAGCTTTCTCTGAATCCCCCAACACCAACTACCCAAAATGGGGAATCCAATAGAAACGATCCATTTAACCTTTAAGGGGTACTACGTCTGCTTATTATGATATCATTTGTATTTCCATCATTTTTCAATCCTAAACAGAGATTGTGGAAAAAGGCTGGCATCGGAGTCATCGGAGATGCACAATTTATTCTCAACATTAATCCTTAATTTTAGGTTTCATGAGTTTAAGGAGAAAAGGTTGACGCATTTTTTTGGGGTCAGGGGGTTCGCTTCCCCTCTAGGAAACTGCTCTGACTCGTACCTTGCAAATGCGTCTCCAAGTCATATAAACGAATTACAAAATCAATTGAGGGTGTGCGTTTCCCCCTTGTTACATCACTGCTAACCTGTGTCTGTTCCTCAGGTCCATAAGATCAAGTCCACCTTTGTGGATGGGTTCCTGTCCTGCATGATGGGAAAGGTGAGGCTTGCATCTGTCTTGCATCTGGCTTTAGGGTGGTGGTGGTGGTGCTGCTGGTGGGTGGTGGTGGTGGTGGTGCCAAGTCTGCTTACAGAATTGTGACAGTAGACTAACCGTCCAATCAGTCAGCCAGACACTGATTTTGAATTGAGCATCAGGTCGTTCTGAGCACACCATTTGTGTGTGTGTGTGCGGTGTGCGCTTGTGTTTATCCCCGCATGGCCGTTTTTAAGTGTGTGCGCACACTGTAATTATTATTCCTGATTTGTGTTTAAATACCTTCCATTAAAATGGATAATGGATACCAAAAACAAATTGGTATTTCACGTAATTGCACAGAAACCAAGCTGAACAATTATAAACCTCTATTATACCTGCCTTGATTGAGTAATCATATGTAAATTGCTAATTAGTATTCCAACTTGACTAATTTTCACTTAATGTTACTCACAATTGGCAGCCATTGTGTGAATTCAGCCTGTTTTGTATTTCATTGCTCTGTCTGTCTGTCTGTCTCTCTCTCTGTCTCTCTGTCTCTCTGTCTCTCTGTCTCTCTCCTCGCTCTCTCGCTCTCTCTCGCTCTCTCTCGCTCTCTCTCCCCCTCCCTCTCCCCCCCCTCCTCTCTCGCTCTCGCTCGCTCTCTCTCTCTCCTCCCTCCCCCTTCTCCCCCCCCCCCCCCCAGAGCTACATCTCCTCCACGTGGCTCCAGACCAGCGCGGTGACCGGACGGATTTCAGCCAAGCATCCGGTTAGTGAACAACTAGTGACACTAATAATAAAGTATAATGTCCATGCATCAATGTCCTATTAATGTAATGTTAATAAAACAGAATGTAACTACTTTTATATAACTAAGTAATATAATTCTAAGCTGTTTTTGGCTTAGTGTCAAGGTCATTTTGGCTATTGCAATGTAACGCTATGAATAATACCCTTATTAATATAATACGAACCATTAAATAAATAATGAGGAGTCTGGAATAAGTCTGGAGAAAGACTTCGGCTAAAAGGACTGAAATATACTAAAATATTCACACTGCTGCTCTCACATGCACTCCGCTCACGCACCATGACCCCGCAAAATAAATGACGATGAGTGCACCACAATTACAAACACATTTCAGATTATAGCCTCTCTCTCTCTCTCTCTCTCTCTCTCTCTCTCTCTCTCTCTCTCTCTCTCTCTCTCTCTCTCTTCTCCTCTCTCTCTCTCTCTCTCTCTCTCTCTCTCTCTCTCTCTCTCTCTCTCTCTCTCTCTCTCTCTCTCTCTCTCTCTCTCTCTCTCTCTCTCTCTCTCTCTTCCCCCCCCCACTCCGTCTCCTGCTCTCTTTCCCTCACAATCTTTCACTCTCTGCCACACCACTGCTCTGATTGTTGTGTGGCCTCAATAGAGTGAAGTAGTCAAAAGGTTAAGGCTCAGACTATTAGTGAATTGATGGCTCTGTCGCTTGCCTCAAGGTGTGGAAATGGAGGTAGAGTTGGTCTTCCTGGGGTCTGGCTGTGATCTTTGTTCAAAGGGAACATCCTGTACAGATCCAACTTTTCCTTGCTCATGCAACATTAGTAGTTAATCAGGAAATATTACAACTTTAATGTCTGCTCTGTACTAACTTGTGTGTGTCGGCAGCTCACAGTCTTGATGCTGTTTTACGTATAAGAAAATGTTTTCTAGTTGTTATCTCCGCAAACAAAGGATCAAGTCTTGTGTTTCAACAACAGAACTTTGTTTTTCAAAGCAACTCTCATGTCTGGTCTGACGGTTTGTATATACTGACATAGACTGTGTCTCATCCTCTCCATCTTATGATGCACCTCTCCTTTTATCTCATTACACTCTTACTTTAACGCACGTGTGTGTGTGTGTGTGTGTGTGTGTGTGTGTGTGTGTGTGTGTGTGTGTGTGTGTGTGTGTGTGTGTGTGTGTGTGTGTGACAACGTGTGTGTGGTGTGTGTGTGTGTGTGTGTGTGTGTTGACAACCGAGACCACTGGTCCTGTCAACATAAGTGCAAAGGATAAGCTATTGACTCTCAGACACTACACACCACACACCACACACAACACACACACACACACACACACACACACACACACACACACACACACACACACACACACACACACACACACACACACACACACACACACACACCTTTTTAACCTTTTTAATCTCACCAGGCAATTTCAGGCTGTGTCTGAGCCGAGCTGTGAATTGATCACACTGCCTGCCGGCTGATATATGTGGCTGTAGGAAAGCTGTTATTTAACAAGGCTCTCTACAAAATCTGCTGCTGCTGACAAGTGGAATTTGATCAAGCGTTTACTATGTGTGTGTGTGTGTGTGTCTGTGTGTGTGAGTGTGTGTGTGTTTTTGTACGTGTTTATGTGTGTGTTCATGCTTCTCTTGTTGTACATACGCTTGCGTCATACACAACCTGATTAAAATAATTTTATAATATTTCATAGACTGATTCGATTACAATAATATCATGTCACTGGCAACAAGTAACCTAACGTGATTTGAACCTTCTGCTGAACTAACACATTTTAAAAAATACAACTTGCATGTAACATGTACACATTTCTATTTGTGTCTGCGGCAATGTCATAATTGTGTCTTTATGTCTTTACCCACGAATGCTTGTATCTGTCTCCTGTTTACGTCTGTATTTATTACAACTGCGGCTTACTCATAGTCTGGCCTTGCCTGACCCGCGGCCAGGTAATGCCATTTCCAGAGAGCTGGATCTAAACCGAGAACCGAGTGAGTGAGAGACTATTAGATTCAGTGTGCTAGAAAAGCCATTAGAATCAGATCTGCGCCGGCGTCTCACTTGACCTGAAGCTGTGCAGCTCAGCATGGAGATATGATTTCAGGAGGCACACACACACACACACACACACACACACACACACACACACACACACACACACACACACACACACACACACACACACACACACACACACACACACACACACACACACACACACACACACACACACACACACACACACACACACACACACACTGGAAGCGCTCAGGAAGAGATCAACATTGTATTTTTGTCCTAAGGCTTTATCGGGCCACGCACGGCTGGGGTAAATCCTAGTGTTGAGAGGTTTGCGTTGGTTGTCTGATAAAAGCAGGGCTACAGCCCCATCCCCGTTGTGAATTAATGCACAACATTTGCTTGGCTCCCCAAAGCTGGCAAAACGTAACATTAGCCATATAAACCTGTGTCAACGCTTAACATACTAGCATAGCAAGATAGCAAAGGAAAGAACTCGCAAGAAAATAACAACGAAAGATGATCCTTCCATCGATGTTTGAATTGATGGTGCATCTCAGGCATTTATTTTTGGTGCATTTACATGCCCAAAAATGAACATATATATGTACGGTATTGGTTGGACCATTAGTGTTTCTAGGAAGTTAGGAACACAAATAGTGCAAACTAAAGCTTTTTAGTTTGAGACAGAAATACGACTCAACCCCCTTATATTTGTACAGATTTGCAAGTGGCCCTGTCTGAGCGGGATGATCAACTCCTAGGCCGGCGTTACCAAACAGCCATCCACTTCGGAGCGGCGTGGCTCGTGCCTCACAACACACCTTGAAGCAGATTATTCCTAACGTATGAGAGAGATGGGGTAGAGCCAGACAGAACTATTAAGTCCCAAACACCACACGAATACAGGAGACGTCTTTTAAATCCAGCCTCGCACAGGAAGAACGGGGCGATAATTAACGACGGGTTGTATTCCACCCAGCTGGGGAGGCAGATTCCACCCAGGTCGGCTGGGTCTGGGGTGATACTGGAAGTGAGTCTCGCTCAGCCCTGGCTTCCTGCTTTGCATTTATCACTGAAAGGATTTGGAGGGCGCATGCTGCTTTTAAGCCCAAAACAGGCACACACACGCAATCCCCCCCCCCCCCCCCGACGGTGAATACGCACACGCACGTTGTACACGTGCATGTGCACACACACATGCACAAATTCAAATGAGGATGGGGTCCAAGGCGGTCTTATTTCTGCTTTCATCCTGGGTTCTTGTGAGGTAACGCCAGACGGCAATAACACAAGGCTGGGTGGAGGACGGATTGGATTTCTTAAAAAAGCAAAAATGTGTGTGTGTGTGCATTATTTGTGTGTGTGCGTGTGCGCATTACACGGGAATATATGCCGTCCATCCCTCAGTTCCTCATGGTCTGTTGGGAAAACCAAAAAGTATTTGCAACCTTCAAACACATGCACAACCGCTCACATCCACGGCCCCCCCCACTTCTTATTACTCTCTTTCATCTTCCTTCTCCCTTTTCCTCTCTCCGTGTGTGTGTGTGTGTGTGTGTGTGTGTGTGTGTGTGTGTGTGTGTGTGTGTGTGTGTGTGTGTGTGTGTGTGTGTGTGTGTGTGTCAATAACATCATCAGCTGTTGCGCACACATAGAGGTAGCACACGCTGTAGCACAGAGATGCTTGGGTGATGTGCCACACACACACACACACACACGACACACACCACACACACACACACACACACACACACACACACACACACACACACACACATTGATCAGACAGTCAGTCATTCATTTGTCTTGGTTTTTTGTGTGTGTGTGCGTTTGGTGTGACGGAGACAGAGAGAAGGGATTAATGCTATATGAGAATCAGCAGGAGGCTCAGTCATTAATAAGGCTTTCGGTCGCTCGGGTCTTCACCTTTGTTAAATGTGTAGGGGTGTGGTTGTGTTTGTGTGTGTCTGTTAGTTTGCATGTCAGTGCAGAGTTGTGAATGACAATGCACAACACTTTGAATCACCACAAGCATGCTTGCTAGAAACATAGCTAGCTATTTCAGTGCCTTTACCTGCCAACGACTGCAGCCCATAAGAGTCTTTCACCTGGTTACCCGGCGGACAAGAGAGTTACAGTGATCCATGACTGGTCGAAGGTCCAGCCGCCCTAAGGCGGTCTGCTGTGAGAGCATTGTTTCAGTATTTTACTTTTATGAGTCTTTTAGTGCTAACAGAGGCTTTCACGATGTGTAACTCTATCATTAATCTGCCTATGCTGGAGCTGCAAGATTTCTGTCGCTTTGTGTGTGTGTGTGTGTGTGTGTTTGTGTGTTTTGTAGTGAGTGATGAGTCATTAAAGTGGCGCAGTGTGATTAAATTACCCCCACACCAGCACAGCACCACCACCATCTCTCTCTCTCTCTCTCTCTCTCTCTCTCTCTCTCTCTCTCTCTCTCTCTCTCTCTCTCTCTCTCTCTCTCTCTCTCTCTCTCTCTCTCTCTCTCTCTCTCTCTCTCTCTCTCTCTCTCTCTCTCTCTCTCTCTCTCTCTCTCTCTCTCTCTCTCTCTCTCTCTCTATATATATCTCCCCCTCCCTCCATTGTGCTTGCCCCTCCTTGTCCCTCCTCTCAGCATCTTTTATCTCTATCCTCCTCCCCACCTTTCCTTCTCAGCCCATTTTCCGTTTTTGCTGAATCTCCTCATCTCCCAGGAGTCTTCGACAGCGCTGTGATCTCTGTAAAACGCTCAAGCACGGATACAAAATGGCTACATCCTTTCTTTTGTTGTGTGTGTGTGTGTGTGTGTGTGTGGACCAGTGAATGTGTGGGGTCCTCCCAGTAGACCAGTAGAATGTGTTGTGGGTCCTCCCAGTGTGTGTGTGTGTGTGACAACGAGACCACTGGTCCTGTCAACATAGTGCAAGGATAGGCTATTGAGTGTGTGCGTGTTGTGTAGGTGTACTCTTGCCTGGTGTGCGTGTGTTTGTGTTGCATGGATCTCAGTGGCTTTTATCTCTATCACTTATGTTTACATAATACGAGTCAGCATGAGCGCAAGTGGTGCTTGCTTGCGCGAGAGCGTTTGTGTGTGTGCGCGATGGCTTGTGCTGTCGGCGATTTGTGTGTGTGTGTGATTACCGGGCTCGCAGAGGGCGGTTGTGCCATGCTGCTCTTCGTCATCGCCTTGTCAACGGGGAGAGAGAGTCGGGCACAGCCTGAACTCTGGCTCCAGCTATATTTAACTTTTTACACAGTTTCTCCCAATGCTAAGTGGCCACAATATGGTGCTGGCCGAAATACTGCTACGTCATGCCGAGGCTCAAACAGAAAAACAAACATTCACTTCGTTGTGACAAGGACAAACCCCAGCTGTCATGTTTTGTCCTGAAATAAATGCAAGAAGTACAACCAGCAAGGCGCTTTCCCTCCTCCAGTGCATTTCCCCCCCTTTGTTATTACCCGATGCTCTGGCTTGCATAGCTAGCTATCATAATAAAAACGAAAGGTCACCCACTCAGCGGAGTGTGCGTGGTTGATGGCTGGAGGGGGGATTGTTTGAGTCAGACTGATTGGACTCTGGGGCTTCGGTGAGGCTGCACACCTGTGGTGCATCGAGCAATCAATGCACGCAGGTTAAACCAACCAAATCAACTCCCACACAGTCAAGGGAGCTGTGTCGTACCGCTACTGGACATCTGCCCGACTGTTGCAATTCTACCAACTCTGAAATAAACCGGTTTGATCAGCGTCGCCGCCGACCTGTGTTGCCGTCGTCGCCGGAGCAAAAAAAGCACCTAGGGTGCGTTTAGCGGACACATGGGTGGTGTGTGGCAGGGAGAACGGCTAGACACTCGTTTTGAAAAGACAAACATACACATTACTGTTTTTTACTTTTGCAGTCGTTTTCTACACTCATGAAGGAATTACTAGTCTCTCAAATCCATACTTCACCAGTAGAACATTTAAAGTGTTTTGCCATTAAGAGATGGTTTATATATTACGACATCACACTTTTATGTTGATAGATGTCATTGAGGCCAAGCAGGCAGAACCAAAGCGCTGCCAGAATGTAAGCATTTGTCGCTGGCCCACTGAGAGTTGCGGTCCAATTTACCGTCTGTTCCCTGCCAATGAGATTAACGCAGGGTGAATAATAGCCACATCATTACAACAACAACCAATTACAAACACGGCGGGCAAAACGGACACATCTCGTCTCTCAGCGGTGCCAAATGTTTCATTAGCCACAAAACGATGGCGGCTAGCGGTTCATCTGGCCAGCGGTTCGTCAGTTTTGAATAGGGGGTGACCATGTGACCGTGTGGGGGTGTGATGGGTGGCTGATTGGTGTGGTGGTGCGTGGGGAGAGAAAGGGGCGAGATGCAAAGCAGTTTGCCCGTTCGGCACCATCTTCGTTGGCTTTGTGGAATTGATGGGCGCCACAGTTTTGTAGGGAGTGAGGATGGTGTGTTGGATGGTTTGACCGAGCGTGTGTGTCACGGAGAGGCTCTGGTCAGCAGTAAGACAGTTCGCTGACCGAAGCGAGTATCCCTTTTGCACTCATCCTTCTCCCACCTCGTCAAGAGGCATCTCTCTCCTCGACATGTCTTATGTAATACACATGGTACATGCACGTGTTGAGGGTGTGGTGATTCCGTGCACGGGTTTGCATGCGCGCACGTGTGTGATTGTGTACGTGCGCCCCTGTGTGCCTTTAAAGAAAGTGACAAGATGATACGTCAGCATTCATTCAGTACCTGAATGAAAACAGACCAGCGCTGACCTTTTTGGACCAGGGTGGGGCATCATACTGCTGACCTATCAGATGACTCTCTGCAATGTGTGTGTGTGTGTGTGTGTGTGTGTGTGTGTGTGTGTGTGTGTGTGTGTGTGTGTGTGTGTGTGTGTGTGTGTGTGTGTGTGTGTGTGTGTGTGTGTGTGTGTTGATTTCTGCACTCCTCACTGCACCATTGTGGATCAGAGGGGAAGCTGAGACGACACATCTGAGACAGTGAATCTCACACACACACACACACACACACACACACACACACACACACACACACACACACACACACACACACACACACACACACACACACACACACACACACACACACACAACGAACATGAACACGGATGCACTTCATATTAAAGGCGACTAAGAGGGATTCAATAAATGCATTTACCTTCTAGTGTAGCCCCAATACAGACGTGAATTACGTGCAAACCAAAAAAATTAAGACGCTAAACTTTAGTTCATGTAGTTCATATTTGGCTATTAGTAAACCTGTGATCCATCTCTGTGTTTTTTTACTGCTGTTATCTAACTTGCATCTCCCTTCAACTTGGCTCTCTCATTTTCCCCCTCTTTTCTGTGTTTTCCTCCATCTCTCGCCCGTCCCTCTCTTTCTGCTGAATAATGGATGTCCAGCAAATGCACAGAAGGCTTCCCTCTGTCTTCTCCGGTGGCACCTTGAAGACCGCCTCCCAAGCCCGCCCCCCAGCACGCATTGCAACACACATTGTACATACAATGTATGTTGATGGGGAATGCATAAACATGCTCATCAATAAAGCCTGCACAGGCATGCACACACACACACACACGCACGCACGCACGCACGCACGCACGCACGCACGTTCGGAAACAGGTCAATCTTATCGGGATTATAGTGAAACTGCTGAGTTCAGGGTATGCTCCATTGATTTGTGTGTGTGTGCGTGTATGTGTACATGTGTGTTTGTGTTATCCGATCTTGCCTCGCCATCATCGTGTGTCAGTGGTCCCTTTGTGTGTCCATCACGTGCAAAACTGCATACGTCTTCGTTTTTGTACACGTGTGTCTGCAAGTGTGTGTGTGCATGCATCCATCTACACTTGCTGGTGGACTGCTTACGTGTGTGTGTGTGTGTGTGTGTGTGTGTGTGTGTGTGTGTGTGTGTGTGTGTGTGTGTGTGTGTGTGTGTGTGTGTGTGTGTGTGTGTGTGTGTGTGTGTGTGTGTGTGTGTGCGTGTGTGGTTGTGCTGCGTGATCGCTGTGTGTGTGTGTGCATGTGTGCATGTGTGTGTGTGTGTGTCTGCACGTTGCATGCACGATTGGTTCGCTTGTGTGTGTGTGTGCATGCATGTTGAACATGCACTCAGGCTGTGTTCATCTATGTCCAAGCTGGCGATGCATCCGACGCTCGTGTGTGATTTGTGAGCGTGTGCGTGCAATGTTGCTTGCATCTAACTACACTCAGTTCAATGTGTTCAGAGTCCTTAGATTTCAAGTACGTAGAATGTGTCGATGGTCCTCTCGGTAACGGTACGCTGTGGCATCGCCACATGTAGAACAGTTGATGTTTGGGTCCTCCCAGTGGACGAGTACAATCGTTTTAGAGCTGTGCTCGCAGTCAATCGTGTAGGGATCCATAGTGAAACTGCTGAGTTCAGGGTATGCTCCATTGATTTGTGTGTGTGTGCGTGTATGTGTACATGTGTGTTTGTGTTATCCGATCTTGCCTCGCCATCATCGTGTGTCAGTGGTCCCTTTGTGTGTCCATCACGTGCAAAACTGCATACGTCTTCGTTTTTGTACACGTGTGTCTGCAAGTGTGTGTGTGCATGCATCCAGTGCCGTGTTTGTATGTCCGTGCATGCACATGTGTGTGTTTGTGTGTGTGCGTGCATGTGTTGAACACACACTCAGTTGTGTTCAGTCTTAGATTTCCAAGCGGGTCGATGCGGTCCGGACGCGTGCAGGGTGAACATTGAGCCGTCGGGTCAATTTTTAAGCTTCCTTCCTGTAGACCAGTAGAATGTGTTGGGGGTCCTCCCAGTAGACCAGTAGAATGTGTTGGGGGTCCTCCCAGTGGACCAGTAGAATGTGTTGGGGGTCCTCCCAGTAGACCAGTAGAATGTGTTGGGGGTCCTCCCAGTAGGACCAGTAGAATGTGTTGGGGGTCCTCCCAGTGGACCAGTAGAATGTGTTGGGGGTCCTCCCAGGGTGCTGCCGCTGTGTATTCCGTTCTTCCTTTTCTCCCATCTAAGTCGGTCCATTGGAAAGCAGCCAGAAACCATCCCACAGACTGCCGCATCATGCCACGCCACAGCAGAGGTCACCACAGCGCTTTCCACCTGTCTCTGCTCACCTATACTCGGTTTCGCCTAAAAGAGTCTCAAGCAAAGCTGGTGTATCCCACGACTTGTTTCCCGCCCAGGCAGTGGTAGGTGTTGCTTGTGTATATACCGAGAGCACCGTGGCATTACCGACTAGTGTATTAATTGTTTGTATCTGCTGGGCAGAGACGTCGTCCTCTTAATGTAGGGTGGGTCTCCTCTATGAAATTGTAATGAAGTCCTCTGAAGAGATGTGTCAAGGTGACCTTCGCGTGTGTGTGTGTGTGTGTGTGGGTGTGGGTGTGTGTGCGTGTTTGCGTGCTCGTGTTTAACATGCTTAACATGTGTACATTCTGGCATTCGTCCTCGGGGCCTGTTAAGTGGCTGGCCGTTCCTTTATTTTGGTCCACCGATAAAGAACAGCAGTCGGTTGCACCAGCAGAACGTAAAGCCGATCATAAATTTGGGTGTAAAGTCTGCCTTAACCCTACTCTCGACGTAGCTAGTTTTAAAATAAAGCTGTTCTAAATTTTGGTTGCACCACCATAACATAAGTTGTAACGTTACTAGTAGTGCGTTAATTGTACCAGTGTCGCTTTTAATGACGTTTAGATAATTTCAAGCCAATCTTTGACAATGTAAACAATGTAACAATGTAAACAGGAAGTAATGGCAAGTTTCCACCTTATCCGAGTGAGGACACGTTAGCAGTAGCACCCAAATGAGAGGGCAAACAAACAGTTTCAGTCATTTATTCTCTAAAGTTTACTTGGACGGTGTAGGCGTGAGGTTAAGCTATTTGATGGTGGATTTTATAATAAATAAATAAATATGCTTTGCATACTATGCGTTGTTTGTGTCGTGAGTTTTTGTCTGAGTTAGCCTCTACCTGGCTATGCATTGTATGGAATAGCTCTAGAAAGGTTGGTTTCTACGTCGGCTCGAGTTGTTTATAAGACCCAGTGGCAAAATATCTCAGAGCCAAACACACTTGCATCGCTGGACTTAGAGCCGAATTTCGGATTGTGTTGTGCTGCAGGTCGTTGTCAAGAAGGCCGGTTATTCTCATTAATTCCGCCCGGCAAAACTGAAATCGCGCATATAAATCAACATCATCATACTGAAGAAATGGATCGATACGGTCACGGACAATCCGTTCCCGGCGCAAAGCGCGTTGAAACTCCTCTTCCCATTGATTAAAACAAATAGCCATCTTTTGTGTTGAAATCTTTAAACGTATTTAACGGTCTTTATCGTTAGAATGGAACTTACACCAGCTAGAAGGGAGGTGTAAAATATAAGTTATAAGTTAGTGTTACGTTGAAACTATCTGCTTGGTGCAACTGTTATTTTTTTAGTAGAGTGTAAAGTCGAACGTTTGGGCGATTTACGTTAAACGGGGCCTAAGTGGGACCTTACGTTCTGCTGGTGCAACCAGCTGCAGGAAATCAGTGCAAAACACAAACTAACTGTATTGGATAAAACATCCCACCTGAGTTATAAGTTTACATAACATAATATAGATTTAATATAGGTGGTACAGGTATAGGTATACATCCCTGAACAAGATGCCTCACCCATAACCATGATTAATCTTACCAAAGCTGGTAGATAGTTGTAAAAGGGACATTTATTTAAGTAAAAGAAGTGCATCGTACAAATAAGATGTGTCATTGTTCAGTATTACAGTATAGCTGTGGAAGTCTCTCCGTCTCACACGCACACACTCATGCACATACACACACGCACGCGCGCACACACACACACACACACACACACACACACACACACACACACACACACACACACACACACACACACACACACACACACACACACACACACACACACACACACACACACACACAGTTGTACCGTGTCCACTCCCAACTGTAAGTATTCTCTTATCTGCATAGAACTTCCAAGCCCTCCCAAGACAGCCAGTTCACATCACCAAGAAACAGTACATTCAAGGTAAGACATACACGCACGCAAGAACACCTACACACACCTACGCACACACGCACGCGCACGCGCACACACACACACACACACACACACACACACACACACACACACACACACACACACACACACACACACACACACACACACACACACACACACACACACACACACACACATTGTAGTATGTAATAAGGGTTTATAACTGCAGATATCAGACTAAAACAAAGTATTTTGAATTCAAGGAGATAAACAAGCTTATATAATTTGAGCCACATGCTCCCATTCATGTCCCCTAATGATCAACTAGCAGGCTCCTGGTTCGATAACAATGAGAACAATGTGAATCATTTCCAAACTCTGGTAGTATTTACCACCGGCGACTACTGCTACTCTGATACCTCATAACATTTATGGTTTGGGTTGTTTGGTTGTTGGTTTTTTCTTTTTTAGCTGGCTACTCAAGATGCATTGTCAAGTGAATTTGAATTGAGTATGTGCAAGCATGCATATTGCCATAGCCTTAAGCCATATTGTCGCCATGGTGACATAAGATGCTGACTTTTCAGCACCTAATTCCCTGTTCTGCCATCCGTTGCAGTGCTGTAACTTCAACTCATTTTGATTGCCTGTGTATCCCAGCAAGGTTTTCGCCACCTCCCACCTACTGTGTTCTGTCTCTCAACTTAACAACTCATTAAATTAAATGTCAGCCCTCTCTTGCTCTCTGTATGAACATAAATGATCTTTATCGACATACATGACAGCAGCTTAAGTAGCATTTCATGCAAGTTATTTTATTTATTTTTAAAATTACAGAAAATTACTAAATCACACACCTAGGTGTCAGCATTAAAAAATACAATTTAAACTCAAGGTATTCCCGGTGCAACATTATAGCACTGTATTGCTCTTTTTGTGTTAAGGTGTCCATCAGGGTTCTCTCTTTGGTCCCCACAGGAAAGGATGCAGAGGTGGTGAAGGTTCATCCTCGAAACATGTTTATTCCCCAGGAGGGGTGGACCTTCCTCGCTGCAGGTATTTTTAGACGGAAAACGAAATGTTGTGTGATGCTGTCCATCTTTTTTTAAATTGCACTAGATTTCAATCTGATAGATCTAAAAAGCCTTTAAATGTCCTTTGATTATTTGATCTTATCTGTGATTGTCTATATACAGTGTATATATATATATATATATATATATATATATATATATATATATATATATATATATATATATATATTCAACCATTTTTTTCAATTCAACTACATACATAATGTTGCCTATTTGAATGGGTTTTTGTCCAATGATGAATGAGTCACCTGTGACTGAATGAAAAGCAACGCTACCGTAATTAATCAGACAGTGTATAACCACAGTCCAAGCAGACGTGATACACTCATAAAAAGAGAATAACAGGCATTCTTTTGTGAAGAAAAAAACGGCTATTGAAGGGTATGTGAGACTGCGATGTGCGAGATTTTCAGAACATAAAGACTAATGGCGCATTTCCACTAGCACGGCTCGGCTCGATACGGCTCAGCACGACTCGGCTCGGCTCGGTTTGGTTGTGTTTCCATTACAACTGGTGCCTCCTCGACGTGGGCGGGGTCGTCATAACAGGGCTGCGCGAAACCGCTGTGACGTCATTTACACGGCGCAACGGCGCAACGTACAAATCCGGAAGACCAGAACAACAACAACGCGTGGTGCCGTCGAGCTCCCTCTGAATCCGTTATTCGGCAACCAGAGTCAGGAACGTCTGGACCTCCTCCACCGACCAAGGAGTGGATTTTTTCTGAGAAGCCATCTCGTTCCAAGTCAAAAAGCAGTAAAAAGGTGGTGTCTTGTCTCGCGTCTTGTTTTTTATTTACATTCTCGGCGGTCGTCCGCGCGGTTATGACGCTTCCAGGTGACCGACACTCATCGGCCAATCAGTGGAAGGCAGTTCGGCTGACATCACGTTTTAGTAACGCTTCGGCTCGCTTGGAACCACGGCTGAGGTGATACCAAAATGTACCCGGTTGCAGGTACTGCGTGCTAGTGGAAACACGCAAATAGCGCGCCGAGCCGAGCCGTACCGAGTCGAGCCGTGCTAGTGGAAATGCGCCATAAGACAGACTGGAAGTCGGCATGAAAATCAATGTAATCTCAAATTCAGCCAGGGAATGTGTGTGTTGTGGGGGGGGGGGGGGGGGGAATGTACAACGATATGTCGATATGTAATCAAAAAATAACTTCAGGGCTCAGAGACCCCTCAACTTGCCGCAAAACAACATGAGAAGTAAATCATACGCTACTACAAACACGACGACTTAAAAGTCCAACCTTTCGCAAATAGCTTCCTTTTAACAACACAGATCCACCATCACCCAGCCTGTGAGTTCACTCAGAGGCTGGCTTTGTTTTTGTGTTCATTTTGACATTGCCCAGGACACAGATGGCAATGTTAGATCACCGTAAGGCGAAGGGAGGAGGTGGGGTGGGGGGGGATGCCAACTTGGAGCTGTGTGGGCGGCCAGTCGCTGCTTCGCCCTCTGAATGGAATAGGGCTGTGGTGAGGCCTGTCAGAGGAGGGAGAACTTGGGGCTGTTTATGTGGTGGTGGCGGCGGTGGTGGTGGTGTCGTGGAGGTGCTGGTCTCAGGGGAGGAGGCTGGGGGTGGCTGTCTGACAGACAGAGTTTGGAGGGGGGGGGGGGGGGGTGGGGGGCTAGGGTGCTACGGTTGTGGTTGGTCGGAGGGGGTGGGCTTACATAACTGCACTGATATCTAGGGGTTAGAACAAGGACATCAAGATTTATCCCCCTTAGACCTGTCCAGAGACTGGGGTCAATTCGACAAAGACACACACACACACACACACACACACACACACACACACACACACACACACACACACACACACACACACACACACACACACACACACACACACACACAACACACACACACCTACACACACACACACACGCACATACGAATCACACGCACTAATAACCACACGCTTAGAGACCCGGTTGCCGTAGAAACAGACTCTCCTGGAATTGCCCCACCCACCTTTACCCCAGACGTCCTCTGATGTCCTTGCCAACAGGAGCAACTGCTGTGCAGGGATGTGTGTGTGTGTGTGTGTGTGTGTGTGTGTGTGTGTGTGTGTGTGTGTGTGTGTGTGTGTGTGTGTGTGTGTGTGTGTGTGTGTGTGTGTGTGTGTGTGTGTGTGTGTGTGGGTTAGGTGGGCTTGTATGAGAAAGGAAGATAAAAAAAAGGCCTCTGCTCTATCACTTCAGTCCGTCCCGAAGTTCAAACGCGGCAGCCTGTCAGAAGTTGTTTATTGCTGATACCGAACACTACTGCTTTGTGTATGGTTAAACTTGTGTGTGTGTGTGTGTGTGTTTGTGTGCGTGCTCATGTGCATGTGTCTGTCTATCTGTCTCCTAAGCTTCGCTGTGTCCTGCTGAGATAGCTCTGCATGTTTGTGTGCCGGCAGACACAGCGGAGGCCTGCCAGACACACAGCCAGACAGCATCTCAGTCAGAAAAACAACTCTGTCAGGGCCTGTTGAACACACTCACACTCCTAGAGTGGGTTGCATAAGAGTGACTCCTGTGTTTTTTAAGAGCCCCACACGGCGTAGCATTACGAGGCAGTTTAATTTCTCTGAAGTGACAACAAGGGCAGATACTCACTAATTGCGTCTGAAGGTCTAGAAGATACTCACTGCTCTGAACAAATTCCGATATCCACACGAACCGTGCTGCGAACCAAGGTCATTCAGATCAACATTATATTGCACAACAAAATGAATCCATTATCATTTTTAAAGCTTTTTCTTGATTTAGAATTGAGCTAAATCATCATGGAGTCGTCCATCAATTAGCTGGAGGTCTCTGTCTTGGTTATTACTTCAGTCAATTCATTAGATTGCCACATCCCCCAAGATACTCTGTTGTCGGGGCGTCTGGGGAGCCGGCCGGATCAGGTGCTTCTAGGAAACAATAGCTACACAACCAGCCGAGAGACTGTCTGCAGGCTGGCTCTTTATTTAGCATTTCCTGGAAGCACCTCCTGGACCGACCGAAGCCCACAAGGGACAATTCAGAGTTTCAGTGGCCATACCTTAATCCCTTACCTCGTCTCAACTGGCTGTTCACTGCGTTTTGACTGGATTTTTGTGTTATGTATAAAGGTCTGACGTCATGTATCATATGTATAAAGGAGTGGTTGTGATATTGTGGTGCACATGCACATAGTCCAAACTATAATGGTGTTAATATCATGAATTAATTTTACGAGATTGCCCTTTCTTTTGTTACCATTCATTATGTGTTTATTATTTGTAACATTTTCTTTGTGTGCCTTAATGAGTGTGCTTTGTTTAGTTGGTTTCCTTTTCCACGCACTTTATTTTTTTATGAAAAAGATATGGTATATGTGACATTGCTACTGAAGATGAACTTTGCTAAACAGTAATAGAGGACTATTTCCATAGGTCATTATTGCCCGTGCACACACAAATCAATGACCATACAAGCAATGCAAATGACCTTGATCTACAATTACCCTGAAACCATACGGGTATGAAAATAAATGCTAAGATGTGGAGGCTCAAGACTTCTAGATGACTAAGGATATTGGATTGGTTTTGATTCATTAGGTGTAGGGCCCAACATAAACAGCTTTTGGAAGTAAAAAATGGTTAAGACGATTGCTTGGCAGGTAGATTTTTCCACTCTGGCAGGTGAAGAGTCTCAATTCTGGGATGATGAGATGAGATGTTAATATAGCCTTTAGAATGAGGGACGAATATAGCTTCAAAATGCAACAGTTTTCATGTGCATAATTCCCACATTTACCCCTTTCACACACTGACCTATTCACTTTGTCACTGTGGCATTTTGGAGGGTCTCAGGTTTTACACACAGACTGCCAATCCGTTCCCCCCCTCGCTGTGCTTGCCCTTGTGCATGATCCCTGGTTTCACCCAATCTGTATCGACTTTGATCAGCTATGTGGAACATACAGCAGTTAAGATTGGGTTACTTCACCTCAATTATTTTCATCAGTGTCTGGTTTCACTTTCACTTTCACTGACAGATTGATGTGTTCAGATCTCACCGTATATATACCTCTCAGCCATCTGTGGTGTAACAGCACTGGACCACTCCTGGCTGCTACCCGTCTGAAACTTGGTCATGATATTGCTGACGGGTAAAGCTTATCAGCAGTGACAATAACATCACTTCTGTGCTGATATTATTGAACATGGGTCTATCTTTAGACCGGTACAGGTTATTCCTGCATGGATCAATAACAGGATTCTTGGTGTTGTTTTTAAAACGAACACAATCTCTGAGGCCCCGTTGAGAATAGACGTGCATGGGATCACACACACACACACACGCACACACAAGCACACATACACACACACACGCACGTGTACACACACACACACACACACACACACACACACACACACACACACACACACACACACACACACACACACACACACACACACACACACACACACACACACACACACACACACACACACACACACACACACACACACACACACACACACACACACACACACACACACACACACACACACACACACACACACACAGACATAGTGCTTCAGAGCACAATTCAATACATTCTTGCACACATACATTACATGTGTGCAAGAATGTGTCACTCTCTCCCTCCCTCTTGTTCACCTGTGACTTTGAAGTTCTCTGCAGCTGTCTGGTTGGCGTGGCCTAGGTTAAACTCCTCCAGGTGTCTCCTCCTGTGTTTAACCGCATGTTTAAACCCTGCCGGCGCCGTAGTTTGATGTGTAAGCGCTGCCAGGTGGAGCGCCATTTTGTGTGTGTGTGTGTGTGTGTGTGTGTGTGTGTGTGTGTGTGTGTGTGTGTGTGTGTGTGTGTGTGTGTGTGTGTGTGTGTGTGTGTGTGTGTGTGTGTGTGTGTGTGTGTGTGTGTGTGTGTGCGCGCATAACATTGCCTCATGGCTTTGATTCTGATGACTGCAGTTTCCCTGCGGGCATTTCTTGTTTTACAAGAATTCTTACAATAGTTGCTCACATTCTTACGATAGTAGCTCACATACAGCTGACTCCCAACCGCCTTCATGTACAGAGCATAGCTTAAGCCATTCTGTCATACACTCTGAGCAGCTAAGAATGATCGTCTCTGAGTAGATTCCTCAGCACTAGGACTGCTCTCTCTTGTTAAGACATAAAGAAGGTAATCGATGTAGTCCGACAGAGGATAGCCTGTCCTAGACGTTGTCATACCTCTGGCCTCACCTTGAGGCAGCTCTTAAATCTGGTTATCCGGTTCACCCTGTGCTCTGATCGCCTTCGTTTAACTTCGACAGGGGCCATTTAGTCTGCTAAATACTTGATCAATAATATTTATAAGCGAGTGTCGTGTATATGTGTGTGTGTGTGTGTGTGTGTGTGTGTGTGTGTGTGTGTGTGTGTGTGTGTGTGTGTGTGTGTGTGTGTGTGTGTGTATGTGTGTGTATACGTGTGTTAGACTTCTGCCAGGTCGAGCTGCGACTGCTTGCCCATCTCTCCGGTGACCCCGAGCTCCTGAGAGTCTTCAGCCAAGCCCACTCTGACGTCTTCACCATGCTGGCCTCGCGCTGGTGGGTGGGACACACGCACGCACACACACACACGCATGCGTACAAACACACACACACACACACACACACACACACACACACACACACACACACACACACACACAGAATTCATTGACCCCCCCCACATATAAGTACGCACGCACTCAAGCACGCACACACACAGTAAATATGGATACACTACTAAGACACACACGCATACATACACACATAAACAAACACACTTTCTTGTTCATACCGATAGACGTTTGACACATGCAGATGTACGGTGACACAGGGGCACATGGAGCAGCAGAGTAGAAAATAGTGATGCACTGTCGGGGACACATCCACACAGCTTCTTATTTTGATGTGCTTTGAACCTCCATTCTCTTTCAGTCTCTCTCTTTCCTTCTCTCTTCTCGCTGTCCCTCATTCTGCATTACTAGATTGCTGGACTGCCAGCTCAAATGCTTCAAAATACTAGCAATCCTGTTGCCATGACTACCATTACAAGACACCGCAGCTATTCATCTTGAAGATATCATTACTGTATGCCACTGTATTTCTCTCTGTCTCTCCCTCTGTCTCTCTCTCTCTCTGTCTCTCTCTCTCTTTCTGTCTGTCTGTCTCGTCTGTCTGTCTGTCTGTCTGTCTGTCTGTCTCTCTCTGTCTCTCTCGTCTGTGTCTCTCTGTCTGTCTCGCTCTCGCTCTCTTGCTCTCGCTCTCGCTCTCTCTCTTTCAAATAAAGTTGCAATTAACTTTGAATGAAAGTGAGGCCAGGTGTCTGATAAGTGACCGTGTAATGTGTGTGTGTGTGTGTGTGTGTTTTATTCGCTCTCTTGTTCATTCCATGCTCTATTACTATGCTTACTACTTTCAAGGTCAATTACCTCCTTTGTCTCTTTCTTCAATTATTCCAGTGTCAGATCTCTCTCAGTTCTTCTCTCTGCCATTTCTTCTATTCACCCATGTGTTATCCAACCCTTTCACTCTTCAAGCTCACCTTTTCTCATCTCCTCTCCAACACCAGCTCTACTCTTCAACATCAAAACAAACCAAAACAAAGCAGGACAACAAAACATGTTCTGTCCAATAGGGGGCGCCAAGCGCTCTCACCGAGACACACGCCGTCTCCCAGAGCTTTGGCTTATAGAGATTTATCCCCTTCGATGTACAAAAACTCGCCAACCTTCAACAGGATTACCGTGGTATAATTATGAATGTAGCAAAGATGTGGATTTCTCTAAATGACTCATAACAGTTAATCCCCACCCCCAACTGCACAAAGATATACTTGTCAATGAGAGAATCAGGGTATTTTTTCTATAAAAAACCTTTATTCATTCATAAGACTGTTGCAATGTTAGTGGCATGGACCTTGCCTCTCTGGATTTGAATATGGTATACTAAATTTTACCATCTTGTCGGTCTAAGTGTTATTACCACAACGTTCCATCACTTGCTATGCAAACTGTGTGAGAGAGAGGATGTCTGTGCTCTCATCTAGCCCTTAATGTCTGCCTGTCTATTTGTCTCCCTTTACGGTGCATATTTCATCACATGCCGCGCTACTAATTGACCACATGTGCCTCACTCTCTCTTTCTCATTTACTCTTGGTCATCCTTCGCCCTCATCCTTCACCCTAATCCATCTCTCTCTCTCTCTCTCTCTCTCTCTCTCTCTCTCTCTCTCTCTCTCTCTCTCTCTCTCCTCTCTCTCTCTCTCTCTCTCTCTCTCTCTCTCTCTCTCTCTCTCTCTCTCTCTCTCTCTCTGTTGCTTTTTCTGCACTCTCACTCAAAACCGGATATCGTTATTTATCGGTGAATCCTCTCTCCCTCTCTCTCTCTCCCTCTCTCTCTCTCAGGAAGGGGGTGAGGGAAAGGGAGGTTTCGTCTGAAGAGAGGGAGCACGCCAAGCGCACAGTCTACTCTGTCGTGTACGGGGCAGGTTAGGACACATCTGTGCATGCACCAACGCATGCACGCACACACACATGTGGGCACTACCAATGCGCAGTTCAGGTATATGCTCACCTGAATCTGCATATTTCTGTACTGCACCGGACCACTAATCAAACCGCCATTTTTAAACAGTAGAACATTACACCGTGTCCCTATTTGTAATTTTTCTAAGGCTAAAACAAGGTTATTAACCATAGTCTTAAGAAAGGCTTTTTCTATCATCATTACTTGCTTTTTTTAAATTTGCTGGTTGCCAACTGGTTGCCAACCTTTTCAACTGTTATTTAAAAAAAGAAAAACAGAGACCAGCTGACATATTGCAACAATAGGTGTAAACCTAGGCTATAACCAAACATGTTTCTTAATCGTAAATAAACTAAAATTAAATGCTCATGCAATGTTAATAAAACAAATAACAAGTTAATCTCAACAGATTCCATAGGATTTTGTCGGACAAGGTATAACGGTATATAGCCCATGCCTACCAAAATAATTAGGCTGGAATGCAAGAAATAGCTGAAAGAAAGAAAGAAGGAAGCTGATGGGATCCAGCCCCACTTCCTACCAGACTGCAACCTTCGGTTGCAACCTCTCACAGCAGGTTACAGTCCTAATAATTAGGACTGTAACCTGCTGTGAGAGTTGGGTCACGCTGGCCAAATCTGTAGTGTGCAGTCAAAGACTTTGGTCAAAAGCCACTTCCGCATTTAATTCCTGCGGGTTGATCACACCAGGAGGCGAGATAATGGGCTTATGGACGCAGATAACTGAACAGTTCACGAGGTCTTAATGGCATTATGCTACTGGAGCACAGCTAATCGCTTTAGCCTGTGACGAGGCTACCAGGGTTAGCCTCAATGATAGTCCCGCGATAGGAATACAACAAGGAAGAAAAGATATCCCTGTACCCTATTGTTTCAGAGCGGGGGGGTTCTGAAGCAACACAAGGCCTTTCCGTGGTGATATACAGTGCAGTTTGAAGTTCCCTTGACCCACATGGATACCTGGGAAGACCTGAATCTGTTGTATGGATTCACCCATGCCCCATTTTTTCTCCAACTGGGCCAGTTTGGTCAAGCACCATTAGCTAAATTAGGGGGCTGGATTCACAGATGACTGGACATAGAGCCCTTGGTGCTTGCCATAGTCTGGTGTCTGGTGTGTTGAGCACGCTCCGTTTCGTAGCACTGTGTGTATGTGCTGTTGCTGCCTTCTGCCTTCTGTGCGCCTGCTTGAAAGATGATGTGGGGGACCATTACGTTTTTATGACCCCCACGCCACAACATTAATGTCTTCAAAGACCCCCTGCGTCATCCAAAAACCACGAAAACCAATGCCAACCAGTTCCGTCATTTACATGACTGGAAAATTAAAAAAAAACATTTTTTATTGATTTTATGATGCGTGGGGGGCTTTTTTGTTTATATTTAATTAGACCAAAACTGTCTCTGACAGTGTGTTAAATAGCTAGAAGCTGTGCGCGAAAGCCCGGCGCGGATTTTAAGGAGCCGCCGGAACGGACTTATCTTGTCTTTTCCTTGAGATGTTACACTATCACATCTCCCAAGAAAACGCATGTCTTTACAGACAATGGGAAATGGTATTCAGAACGGATCTCGCTTCAGTGATGTGAAACTGTTTGCAGAAAAATGGTCTATTAGAGAGAGAGAGAGAGAGAGAGAGAGAGAGAGAGAGAGAGAGAGAGAGAGAGAGAGAGAGAGAGAGAGAGAGAGAGAGAGAGAGAGAGAGAGAGAGAGAGAGAGAGAGAGAGAGAGAGAGAGAGAGAGAGAGAGAGAGAGAGAGAGAGAGAGAGAGAGATTGTGAGGTGAGGGAGGACTCCTAATCAACACAATGAAAGTGAGAGGGGTTACCATGGATACAGAATACTAAATGGAATCCACATGACAATCATGAAGATGAGGGGAGATGGGCAAGGTGTCGTGGCCTCACACACATACCACACACACACATACACACGCACAGGATGAATAAAAGCATGCCACAGTAAATGTAGATATGACTTATTTTCGTATGTGCTTTCGTATGTGCTTGAACTTGGCCTATGCATCTTCTTATTCAATGTCTCCAGTCTTGCTGAGAAAGTCAATGTTCTGCAGATTAATTCAATACAATAAGTCTTGGTGATGAAGTCAATGTATCTAGTCTTGGTGGTGAAGTCAATGTATCCAGTCTTGATGATTTACATTTACATTTAGGGCATTTAGCATACACTTTTATCCAAAGCGACTTACAATAAGCACATTTGTCATAAGAAGTGCAACACTATATCGCTGTCGGTACAGAAAGGATGTTCATAGAACCAAGTGCAAGTACAACAATCTCTAGGCTAACCAATTCACGTGTTTCAGCAATGATAGCAGCTACTGCAGTTGCTACACAGTTAAGTACTATAATACAATACAATACAACACAATACAATACAGTGTACAATGATGGCCAGAAGTGGGAGGGTGGCTATGCAGAGTCGAGGTAGAATCTGAACAGGTGTCTTTTTCGGAAGATAGTGAGCGACTCTGCGGTCCTGAGAAGGGCAGGGAGCTCGTTCCACCACTGAGGTCCCAAAACCGAGAAAAGTTGTGACTTGGCTGAACAACCTTTGCTAGTTCTTAGCGATGGCGGTACCTGACGTCCAGCTGAGGTAGTTGAGCGGAGGGATCGAGCTGGGTTGTGTGGCTTTAGCAATGCTTGGAGGTAGGCAGGGGCAGTTCCATCATCGACTGCATTTTATGCAAGTACCATCATCTTTAATTTGATGCGAGCTACTACAGGGAGCCAGTGGAGGTCCCGGAAGAGAAGGGGTCACATGGGAGAACTTAGGTAGGTTGAACACGAGGCGCGCTGCCGCATTCTGGAGGCGCTGCAAAGGTTTAATCACAGAGGCAGGAAATCCAGCCGGGAGTGAGTTGCAGTATTCAAGGCGGGAGATGACCAGTGTTTGGACTAGAAGCTGAGCTGCTTACCTTGTGAGGAAGGGCCGGATACTGCCGGATACTGCGGATGTTGTAAAGTGCAAATCTGCAGGATCGGGCCACCGCAGTGATGCTTGAGGTGCAGCATAACTGATTGTCCAATACCACAACAAGGTTTCTGGCAGTTGGAGAAGGAGATACAGTGATGTTCTCAACGGTGACTAGTAAGTCCATGTGTGGGCAATCTTTCCCTGGGATTAGGAGGTTTTGTTGAGGTTAAGCCTCAGGTGATGGGCAGTTGTCCAGGTGCTGACGTCCGCCAAACATTCTGATATGCGTGTTGCAATCAGGGCTTTATCAGATGAAGGGAAAGAGTGTCGTCAGCATAGCAGTGATAGGAAAAACGGTGTGATGCAATTACAGAGCCCAGAGTTCTGGTATAGAGGGAGAACAGAAGAGGCCCCAGTACAGAGCCTTGAGGGACACCAGTTTCAAGCGTGCAAGGTTTGGACAAGGAGCCATTCCATGTCACTTGATAGGTGCGGTTCATCAGGTAGGATGTGAACCAGGAAAGAACAGATTCAGCGATGCCAAGTTCGGCAAGAGTGGCAAGGAGGATCTGGTGGTTCACTGTGTCAAATGCTGCGGACAGGTCGAGGAGAATGAGAACCGATAAGGGGGACGAGGCTCTGGCAGCACGGGACTCAGTCACCGCGAGGAGAGCCGTCTCAGTGGAGTGTGCCTTCTTAAAGCTTGACTGGTGAGGGTCAAGCAGGTTGTTAGATGAGCGATAGGAGGACAGTTGGTTAGCAATGGCACGTTCCAGTGTTTTAGAGAGGAATGAAAGAAGAGATACCGGTCTGTAGTTCTGGATGTCGGTGGTATTAAGAGTTGGTTTGAGAGGCTTTATTCTGGCAGTCTTGAAAGACGCTGGAACAATGCCTGAAGTGAGGGAGGAGTTGATAAGTGAGGTGAGAAATGGCAGGATGTCGCTTGAGACATCCTGGAGGAGAGAGGAGGGGATAGCGTCAAGGGGGCAAGTGGTGGCATGGTTAGATGTTATTATTCTGTTGACCTCGTCAGAGGTGAGAGGGCAAAATTGGGTAAAGACAGAGGAGGGCATTGGAGGAGGGAGGATGGAGGCAGGGATCAAAGAGGAGCTAATGTCCTTCACTTTCTGGGTAAAGTAGGTCACAACATCATCAGCAGTGAGGCAGGAAGGAGATGGGGGTGAGGGAGTGTTGTGGAGGGTCGAGAACAGGGAGAACAGTTTCCTGGGGTTTGAGGCGGAGGAGTTGATTTTGGTCCGGTAGAAGGCAGATTTGGTTGTTGACACACTAGAGGTGAAATCAGAAAGAAGGAAAAGATAGTGGGATAGATCATTAGGACAGTCTGATCTCTTCCATTTCCTCTCAGCTGCCCGCAACTTTGTTCTACAAGTCTGCAGAGGATCGGACAGCCAAGGGAGGGGGGGGGGGGGGGGGGGGGGGTTGAGGATTGCGCTGGTCTGGAGTGGATGTTACAGAGGGAATCCAAGGAGGAGGAGAGGGAGGATAGCAGAGTGTCTGAAGATTCATCTGTAGATAATTGAGAGAATCGTTCGATAGAAGGTAGTGAAGACAGAACAGTAGAGGCAAAGGTAGAGGGAGAGAGGGATTTGAGGTTACAGCGAGTGGTTACAATGCGGGGACTAGAGAGGAGGGGGGGGGGAGGATTTCAAGGGGAGAGAAAAATCAACAAAGTGATGGACACGGGGAGCGGGGTAACGGAGAGAGCAGAGGTTCCGCAGGACCTAGTGAATATTAGGTCAAGCTGGTTCCTGGCCCTGTGTGTGGGAGGAGAAGGGGATAGTGTTAAGTCAAAGGTGGCGAAAAAGTTGGTTAGTTCAGGTGAGTGCAACTTCTCTGACAGGTTTTTGAAGTCGCCGAGGATAACGAGTGGTGTGCCATCCTCAGGAAAGCAGCTGAGAAGGGCATCCATCTCGTCATAGAAGTCACGAAGGGGGCCTGGAGGACGGTAGATCACCACAATGGAGAGCTTGATAGGAATGACAGTGACAGTGTGGAGTTCAAACGCAGATCTGGCCAAGTGTTCTATTGGAAGGACCTGGTAGGACCACATGGGCGAGATGAGGAGTCCGGTCCCTCCTCCTCGCCCGGATGGTCTAGGGGTGTGCGAGAATGAGTAGACGGTGGAGAGGGCAGCAGGAACAGCAGAGTTCTCTGGATTGATCCAAGTCTCTGTTAGGGCCAGGAAGTGAAGGGTCATGAGGGACGCGTAGGCTGAAATCGAGTCTGCCTTCTTGATCTCCGATTGGCAGTTCCAGAGATGGCACAGATTAGACGGGTTACTGCCCCGAGCAGAGGAGCTATGGTAACGCCGTCTACGGGGTGAAAATCCTGACGATGTGAAGTACGACACATAGCTACAATAGGGCAGTTGGCCTCCCCGGGCTTCCTCGAGGGAGTCCAACGGAGAGACTCCCTTACTCTGGTTTCCCGGGTCATTGTTTGCTGGGTCCTGACGCTACAGCTGACGCTAATAGTAGCTAGCCCTTAAATGGGCAAGGTAGCTCAGGCAGACTTAGCTCCGCCCAGCTATCAAGGCTTTTGTTCCCACCGTAAGTGGCAGAAACTAGCAAGAACGACCACTTAACTGATCACAACAGCACAGGCCTAAATCACACTGCAGTAACAGATGGAAAGTTAGAACAAGCAATCGTAATTCCAAACACTAGGAATCTTAGTTACCAAACTCACCTACAGCCAGATATGAGACAACCTTCTTGTAAGACAAAATGTATTATACATGTATTATACATATTATATATTATGATGATGAAGTCAATGTATCTAGTCTTGGTGATGAAGTCAATGTATCTACTGTAGTCCTGGTGATGAAGTCAATGTATCTAGTCTTGATGATGAAGTCAATGTATCTAGTCTTGGTGATAAAGTCAATGTATCTAGTCTTGATGATGAAGTCAATGTATCTAATCCTGGTGATGAAGTCAATGTATCTAATCCTGGTGATGAAGTCAATGTATCTAGTCTTGATGATGAAGTCAATGTATCTAATCTTGGACGAAGTGTGAGATGTAACGTGCCTGGTCATTTATTCCTGGTGAGGCCGGGAACGTCTCTCTGGGATCCTGGGTGTGAGCTCGGAGCAGGCCAGCAGGTTCCAGGACAGCTTCCTCCAGACCTACCGAGAGGTGCAGACCTTCATACAGACCACCGTTCAGCAGTGCCACCAACAGGGTAAGTGACCACCTCTTGGCTTCATTCAAACACCGCTCATCACACACCCACTACCTTGTATTGGATCATGTTGGGATTCTGGGTTGAAAACGGTGTAAACTGCCTGTGAAAAAGGGATAAATTGGTGGTAATACTCTGAATATGATGACAGAGAGGTGGATAGATTCAAAACTGACCCAAAAGGTTCAGAATCTCTGCTGCTGTTGTGTTACAAGACAAAAAAAGGCAATGTCATAGTCCCCGTATTTTATAATTGTAATTCACACAAACACACACGCACATGCACGCACGCACAAATGGACGCACACACACACACACACACACACACACACACACACACAACACACACATAACCCTGCAATGCTGAACTCCCACTCAACTCTGGAGCTCCATATTTTAAAAACACATGAGGGACTTACAAGCACATCGTTTGATCGGAAAGATGGAGGCGGCCAACACAGCGCTGACCCTGTCCCAGATTCCCACATGGGAGCGGTACTTGGAGGAACAAACAGGGAAATGTCTCACAGGCTTGGAAAGCATTGGTGAGCAGAACTAACTGTGCATGAGCTGAGGGCTAACAGCCACCTCAGAGCAGTTCGTTAGTGTTGTAGCGCCATCGACCCCTCTTGGAAAAACACACACACACACACACACACACACACACACACACACACACACACACACACACACACACACACACACACACACACACACACACACACACACACACACACAAGGGAAAGGGAAATGGGGGCGGCGGGGGGGGGGATGAGCTGCATCTTGGGTTGTGTGTGTGTGTGTGTGTGTGTGTGTGTGTGTGTGTGTGTGTGTGTGTGTGTGTGTGTGTGTGTGTGTGTGTGGCTGTGTGTGTGTGTGTGTGTGTGTGTGTGTGTGTGTGTGTGTTTGTGAGGACAAGATGTGCAAACGTTAGCAGGTTTGTGATAGGGGTTTTTACCGTCTGGGGTGGCCGGGACGTCGCAAGCCCCATTTGTATTCCGACCAAAACGCCAACGCAGCACACCTGAGACCAGAACACACGCGCACACACACACACACACGCACACGCCTGCCCGCCCGCACGCACGCACACACACACACAACACACACATCAATAAATACTGTAGGCTCTACACTTCAACCCTCCTCTCTTAGGAGACATTGACTTTGTGACAGGCTGAGGAATGGGACGAGTCGTAGGGCGGAGTCTTGGTTTCCCTCTATCACGGCGACTCACCTTCCTGCTGTCGTCCTGGCGGAAATCCATTGACCTTACGGGGACAGACACACACACCACACACACACACACACACACCTTGTGATCAGTTGGTGATCAAAAATGTTGGTGGGGCACAGTAATAGACAGGGGGTCTATTACTAATTTAATTCAATAGATTTGATTTCCTGTATTTTGGGGATGGCCACTGCCAATTTACCTACTATTAATTCAGATTCATAGCCTACATCCTGACTTTCAGGGCCTGGACAAGCTTACACTGCATATACAGACCTAATTTATGGCCGTTCCACCAGCCATTGCTATTTAACCTATTGTTGTTATTCTGATATTGAGACAAATCATAATCACTGCCTATAGCGTCCACTTTTTTTGAGTCTCAATGTCTCCTTCAAATGCAGTCAGAAATATGGATGGATATATGGATATGGACAGTTGCTTCATTTTGTTTTTATGCTACAGGCCAAAAGACTCAATTAATATGTAACTTACTTGCTCCTTTTAGGTATAACATTGCTTGGGGAGTCCAATTCCTCCACTGAAAAGGGTGGAAAGTGCTTACAACTCTCTGCTAGCTAGCGATCTATCTCTTCTCTACGTGTAGTTGTGTTTCGCGAATGCTGCTGAGGGAGGTAGCCTATTTGATTGATTCGCTGAATTGTCCACTCATGTGGTGATAACAAAAAAGAAAAGCGATACCATTGGCCTGGGGCGCACACTGGTGCGACCCGAGGGCGAATTTTCTTGTGCCAATGTAAAGCTGGCTCTGCTTGATAGACAGCAAAAAGTTAGCGAGCTTACATTGACTTCAACGTGGCCGGCGCCCCTGACTTGGAGCAGGGCTTTATTTCGAATGACCAATAACTAGCCAAATCACTGACGTTCAGACGCATTTAAATGGTTGCTTGCAGTGACAAGTATATCACACAATTAAACGAGGATAAACGCTATGTATCTTTGTTGATTTATTTTGTATTGATAAAAGTTGATTAATAGTTAGATACTATATTGAAGTGAATATTTCAAGGAGGGGCGGCGCCCTAGCGCCCTCTATTGACCCACCGCCACACCTTGTGATGTAACATTTTATTCACATTTACACACATATACAAGCACACTGAGTTGCCCTTTCGGTCTAGGATGATGGTTGAAATCCCATTTGATTGAAAGGCACTTTGATGCAGTAGGCCTATGTCATCCCAAGGACACGGTGAACACACAATGCAATGTCTGCACGGATAGATGGCCATTACACACATTTGGGGAAATATGCTACTAACTACGTTGTAAGTACGCCGTACCTTTTTAGTTTAAAACCTTTTTTTTAAGTCAACTCAAATGTCACTAGCATCACCATAACCTCCACCTTAAAAAAACTAAAACCACAACACCACAAAACAAGACAACCACGTGGTGTGTTTCCCTCAATTAAACGGTGCGAACATTCCACGAGCTTTGACCACACAAAAAGACCCCGGCAGTTAAAAAACAATACGCACACACGCATTCCAGGGGCCCAGTGCCTTGCCCCCTTACCTTTCCCCTCTGGAAGGGAAAGGCACGGGTTACGTGACGTGTTGGGTCTCTGGTCACAATGTGCATGACACATCCCTGTCAATGAACCCCCCTGAGGCAGGGTCACATTCCCAGTCAGAGGGGTCAAATACCTGGGTGCACTACACACAGGCCGCATTGTGTGTGTTGTGTGTGGAGGGAGCTGTGTGCATGTCTCTGGTGTATTTTCAAAGTGTTGCCCGGCTGCATGCTACTGGAGTGCTTGGTGCGGGATTGTGATGTGGTGTCTGCATTCGGAAGAACATCATCGTGTGTGTGTGTGTGTGTGTGTGTGTGTGTGTGTGTGTGTGTGTGTGTGTGTGTGTGTGTGTGTGTGTGTGTGTGTGTGTGTGTGTGTGTGTGTGTGTGTGTGTGTGTGTGTGTGTGTGTGTGTGCGTGCGTGCGTGTATGCATGTGTGTGTGCATGTGTACCAATGGCTTTGCTAAGAGTCAGGGGAACTAAAAAAGGATTTGGCTCCAAAGCCTGTTCCTTTGTCCTGCCGTTGGAACGCGAGGGATGCAGTGTGTGTGAGTGTTTGATGAATGCCCGCGTGTGCGACTGTGTGTACCATGCCTGCATCACACGTTTGTTGACTGCATGCCAGTGGGTGTGTGTGTGTGTGTGTGTGTGTGTGTGTGTGTGTGTGCTGGTCCCCGTGTCAGTGCAAGCCCGAATTGACCATAATCACCTCATATTGCTGTTTCAACATCACCTCTGTTTGCACGCTGCTGGGTTTTATCTTTCTGGAGCCGGAGCTCTCCACCGAAGGGTCGATGGAGGACAGAGGATCCCCTTGACTCTAAGCGTGGCTCTTACCTAGGTCAAGAGGAAACAAGTGCAGCCCTCCGTAGACAGTCCTTCAGAGCCCCACGCTGTGCATTTTAAGTCGATATCCCACTTTCTGGAAAATTCACAGAGGAAAAAACATACGACAGAGCGGAAAAGTGAATAGACGAATCACAAGTGATTACGGTGACACGAATCCAATGTTCAGCCCTTTTGATTCTGAAATCAATCCCTGAGTGTTTTTGTGGAAAAAAAAGACTTGAGACTCCATCACTCCTGCACAAGAATACAACATTGTCAGAAGAGTGATGTGATGGTGTCCCCACAGGGTCTAACTGTCATCAGCGCTCCATCAATAGCTGTAAAAAGCTGCTCCATCCCAGTGCTGCTCCTCCCACACCCCTAACACTCCCCAAGCCCCGGCCATTCCCTCCCCATCACGCGTCTGTTGTCTGTCAACACCTGTCTGGCCGACACACACAGTACTTCCTGCCCTGTAAACCTACGTTTGTTCCACTGACATCGTTGAATGTTGTTTGTTAAGAGTGTGTGTGTGTGTGTGTGTGTGTGTGTGTGTGTGTGTGTGTGTGTGTGTGTGTGTGTGTGTGTGTGTGTGTGTGTGTGTGTGTGTGGTGTGTGTGTGTGTGTGTGTGTGTGTGTGCTGGAGGGGGGGGGGGGGGGGGGTTACTCTGGCTTGATAGTGCTTGACTTCCGAACGAGGGGTGATGAGAGATGATCGGCCCGGTTGAAAAATATCCTCCGGCACAAAAAGTTTGTGGTGAGGGCTGATGATGTAATATAGACGCTGCGATGGTGTGTCTTGATTTCTAGTGCTGTGAACTATCTATCAAAGGGACAATAAACCAGATAAAAACCAAGAGAAGTAAAACAAAAGGCTTGCCATCTCTGAGAAATGTGTTTTTGTTTCCGTCTTCATCCCAACACAATTTGCCCAAGTCGTACATTCGCGATCCGTCCTAAGGTCCCCAAAGCTGTGACCCTACTCCGACTCTCCTCGTATAACATGGAGGGTGCCGCGAACGCTTCCTTCCCGCTCAGTAGGTGGTGGGATGTGGCTACTCAGACATGGCATGGACGGACCCTAACGACCATAATGCTCCCTCCCACCTGATTGTTTGTGGCTTGGAACCCCAACGTCGTTGGTAGCCAAACACAGAGGCAACCCTTGAGCGAAGATGACGCCCCCCCCCCCCCCCCCTCACCTGCTCCTCAATCAATAGTCGCTTCGGAATAAAAGCTTGATTACAAAAAACATCAAAGTGTTCTGTTTCCCACTGTTGCCTAGGTTACGTGGTGTCCATTATGGGGCGTCGGCGTGCGCTCCCTCTCATCCACTCTGCCGACTGGGGGGTCCGCATGCAGGCGGAGAGACAGGCTGTAAACTTTGTGGTCCAAGGTAGGATTTACTGTATGTCGTGTGTGTGTGTGTGTGTGTGTGTGTGTGTGTGTGTGTGTGTGTGTGTGTGTGTGTGTGTGTGTGTGTGTGTGTGTGTGTGTGTGTGTGTGTGTGTCTGTGTCTGTGTCTGTGTCTGTGTGTGTGTTCTTTGTATTTGTACCTCGTTAATCGTTTTAATGTCGATTTTAAATGCTTTTACCCCCTTGATTACATTGCTGCTCGAAATTACGTCACAAGAGCAACTGGGGTGGGAGGCGTGCAATGCGTCTGGAACGTGGCACTAAATAGCCGGCTTCAAGACTCTTAACGGGGCGCTCAGGGTTCTCGTGTGGAGGAGACTGGTCCTGGGCACGGGAATACCCACGTGCAGAGATTCCTCCAAGGCTCACGGAGCCACGACTCTTTTTGTTCAGTTTAATAGTAACGTCTTTATGTTGAATAAACGGACCGGAACGTCTGCTGATAGTGGAGGGGCGGCTCACTCACAGAGCCGGGCTCCCACAGTCTGTGTGTGTATTTTTTTTTTTACTGTGTGTGTCTATTTATCTTCTCTGTTGAGGTTCTGCGGCTGACCTTTGTAAAATGGCCATGATCCGGATCTCCTCTCAAGTCTGCTCCTCTAGCTCGCTCTCGGCCAGGTACCCCCCCCCCCCTCGACCGCACTCAACCAATCCCCTACCGCTGTCTCTCTCCATATCTCCCTCTCTCTCTTTCCTTTCTCCCTCTCTCCTTATCGGTCTCTTCCTCCCTCTACATCTCTCTCCCTCCCTCTCTTATCTTTCTCTGGATCTCCCTCTGTCTGTCTGTCTGTCTTTCTCCATGTCTCCCTCTCTTCTTCCCTTTGTCTCTCTCACCTCCTCTGTCTCTCTCCTTCCCTCTGTCCACCTCTGTATCGCCTTCTGTTTCTCCTTCCCTCTCTGTTAGTCTGCCTCCATCCCTCTCTCTCTCTCTCTCTCCCTCTCTCTCCATATCGCCCTCCCTTTCTCTTTCTCTCTCCTTCTGTATCTCAATCTGTCTCCCTCCCCCCCTCCCTCCCTCTCCCTGTCTCCTTATCTCTCTGAATCATGACACTATTGAAACTACATCTGGTGCAGACACATGCCATCAGCATGTGTCTGCACAGCATCATAAATATATGATATGGTGATGAATATATGAACGACTGTCCCCAGCCACCCTTACCCTTACCCTACCCCTAACCATAACCCTAACCCTTGGTTTTCTGTCCCTCTTATTTGTTGTTTAGTCCGATGGCTCTTTACTCCCCCCCCCATCCCCTCATTAGACACAACCGACAACAGGAATGCAACCCTGTGTGTGTGTGTGTGTGTGTGTGTGTGTGTGTGTGTGTGTGTGTGTGTGTGTGTGTGTGTGTGTGTGTGTGTGTGTGTGTGTGTGTGTGTGTGTGTGTGTGTGTTTGTGTGTCGATGCGCCCCTCACCGTCCCTCGTTACCTCCACTTGGTCAGAGTGGTGAAAGGGGCTTTGGACCCCTGACCAATGTGACACTCTCATGTAAACGTACGAGTGTTATGGAAATCTGCCCCCCTCCCAGTTGGGGGTGAGGGGTGGGGTGGGGCTGGGGGGTCAAGCCCACCATGCCAACCATCACCACCACCGGGTAATGTAGTGGTCTCCTGGCTACTGCAGTCATGGGACGGGGGGATCAATCAATGCATTAATCTTGATTTATTCATTGCACATGGTTAAGTTAACAGTCACTACAGGCCATTAACCAACTACCGTACTTTAATGCATCAATAAACGTTTGCCCCTTTTGAACCAATCACGGCCGAGCATTAAGCGATGAGAAAACATCCCTCATTTTGTGTTATTTCCTGTGCTGACCGGTACCAGTGCTGGTGCTAGCAGTGTGTGTTTGGTTTGGGTTCCTGCAGACTGATAGCCCAGCTCCACGATGAGCTGCTCTACGAGGTGGAGGACTCCCAGGTGGAGCAGTTTGCAGGTAAACGTCAACTAAACTAAGCAGGGCCAATACGCCGTTCCAATACAGTGGTTGCACTGAGGTGAGGAAGTCCCCCCCCCCCCCCCGCCCGCCCCCAGATTCATAAGCAGTGGTGACCGTAGGTGGCCACTTACAGTGGTGTTATTTGGATTTGGATTGCTGCATGTTTGCTTTCATGCATGCATGTACCGTGTGTGTGTGTGTGTGTGTGTGTGTGTGTGTGTGTGTGTGTGTGTGTGTGTGTGTGTGTGTGTGTGTGTGTGTGTGTGTGTGCGTGTGTCCTCCAGGCCTTGTGAAGGGTACCATGGAGGCCCTGCAGCACATTGACTCTTTAAGAGTTCACCTCAAGGTGAGCTCTGAGATCCGGTAGTTGAAGAGGAATCGCACCCTAGGGACTGATCTGTGGGCTTTCAGGCTTTTCACACTGTGTGTGTGCGTGTGTGTGTGTGTGTGTGTGTGTGTGTGTGTGTGGTGTGTGTGGTGTGTGTGTGTGTGTGTGTGTCTGGTGTGTGTGTGTGTCTGGGTGTGTGTGTGCGTCTGTGGGTGTGTCTGGGTGTGTGTGTTTCCAAGGTTCCTCTAAAGGTGGCGCTCTCCAGTGGCAAGTCATGGGGATCCATGTCCGAGCTCAGCCTCTGTGCTGCATGTCCTCCCACTCCCCCACCGTCTACCCCTCCTCCGTAGTGTCCGTCTGCCCTCTCTCTCCTCTTTCTCTCTGTCTTTCTTTCTGGTCCCTTCATTCTCCATCCCCTATTTCTTCTTTCTTCTCTCTCTCTCTCTCTCTCTCTCTCTCTCTCTCTCTCTCTCTCTCTCTCTCTCTCTCTCTCTCTCTCTCTCTCTCTCTCTCTCTCTCTCTCTCTCTCTCTCTCTCTCTCTCTCTCTCTCTCTCTCTCTCTCTCTCTCTCCTCTCTCTCTCTCTCTCTCTCTCTCTCTCTCTCTCTCTCTCTCTCTCTCTCGCCACTCACCCTGCATCACCATCGCTATGGAAACCAGGCAGCTGCAGCTCCTCGGAGCTCCCAATTCACGCTTTCACTCCATCCGTATCCGGGGGCAACCGGAGGAGCCACAAACTGGTTCAAGCCAGTTCCTTTTTTTTTTTTTTGCTCTGTAGAAGAATTGTATCCTCCTCCCCTCTTCCTCCTCCTCCTCCTTTCTTCATCCTCCTCCTCCTCCTCCTCCTCCATTTTCACACCCCCTTGTTATAACCAGCGCAGTTTTACTCCCTTTAGAGATCTTTGGCCTTTCCTAGTTTGTTCGATAAACTAATTTAAATATATTCATACACTTAGATTTATAAATACCAATATAATATATTTATATAGATAAATATGCAGATATATATTTATACAACATGTTCACACATCACAGTTACGTGCTAAGCAATATGACTATTTTGGTTTTTGGTTTTTAATAAAGAACCTGAACTGATTTATCTGTGGCCTTACTGATTAACCAATGCTGACCCCGTCAACGGCCCAAACTCTATGACAGCACCCCCTATCCCGCGTGGGAACGGGAGGACGGCAACGCCAGGGAAAAGTACAAGAGAGCTACGTCCCTCAGACGACAGACAGAAGGTAAACAACACCTCCTCTTCCTCAAACCCATCTCACTGTTACTTCCACCGTCCCCTTCAGGGGACAGGGGAAGCTTTAAGAAGAGCTGCCGCTCTCCTTAAAGCTTCCCCGCTGTAAATGCCTCTCTGCTGTATTGGTTTCTTTCATGCTGGTGAGTCATCCCAGCCCATCGACTCTGTGTGCCTCCGCCACAGCTCTCGCTCCGTGTACACCGACTGATCTACTTGGTGTGCCTCTGCTACATCTCTCTCCTCGCGCGTGCACCACCCCGATCTACTTGGTTTGACGCCGCTGTCTCTCTCTCCGTTCTCACTCTGTCTCTCTCTCTCTCTCTTCTCTCTCAATATTTCCCTCTCTCTCTATCTCTCTGGCCCTCCATATCTCACTGTTTCTTTCCCTCTGTCTGTCTCCCTCTCTATATCTCCCTCTGTCCTCCTCCCTCCATCAGTCCTCCCTCCCTCTCTCTGTCTCCCTTCTTTTCTCCCCTTATCACTCTTTCAGAAAGTAAAATTGCATCCGGGGGCATTTGTCTCTGCGGCATCATACAGATATTAATAAAAATGTCCCACCCTGTCCCTTTCCAGTCCTGGAGTCACCGGTCCCTTTTGTATACTTTTTTTTTTGTATACTGGGTTTTTCTGTCCCTCTTATTTGTTTTTCAGTCCCATGGCTCTTTGCTTTTGTCCCCCCATTCCCCTCATTAGAACCAACGGACGACAGGAATGCAACCCTGTGTGTGTGTGTGTGTGTGTGTGCGTGTGTGCGTGTGCGTGTGCGTGCGTGTGTGTGACAATGCATTGATGAGTGTTTTTCTCCTCTTGGTCAGAAGGCTGAAAAAGGGTTTGGAAAGCCTGACCAATCTGACAGTGTTATGGAGATCTGCCCTCCACTCATTGTTCCCCTAGTTGCATGGCCTAACCAACCCCACCATTTCTACCTCCATTCTGTTTCTTTGGTGTGTGTGTGGGGGAGCAAGGGATCAGTATGTGTGTAAAGGGTAGTGGTCTCTTCCTGGCTCTTGCATGCCTTGGGGGGGGGGGGCGTGGGGGGGGGGTGATGCTTTTTACCACTAATCCCTCAACTCTTAAGAGATGCACCATTGCAGGTTGTAGTTTGCCTTTGGCAAATGGCGAGTATTTTTATAACCTTGTAGGCCGTGACCACAACTGTATCATTGTATTTTGGTTTTGTTTGTTCGTTGGAGGTTCGAGATATGTCTGGGCTTTTGTTCTACTGTGACTAATGTCTCTTCCGTGGGCGGGGGGTTGGGGTTGGGGGGGGGGGGGGGGGGCGCTTAAGAATTAGCAGCTCCCCAGACTAGAGGACCTAATGTGTGTCCATGAGAGATGCCACTATTGCAATGACCTCATGCAATTTACAGCGAATCAGGGTTTAAAAGGTCTCTCTCTCTCTCTCAATAAAGAGAAAAAAAAGGAATAGATCAGTTGCTAAGGGCGACGCCATTAACTCTCCTCGCACCACCGTCCCCATGGCGACACAGGAGGATGATTGAGTGAGGATAAACTGACAAGCTTGTGCAAATCGGCTCACACGTGCAAATACACAGACCTTGAAACACACACACATATTTTTTGGTTGATATCTAAGCTAATGAATGAAAAGAAACCATTCATCATTGGAGCGTAGAAAAGCTTAATTGCATCGTTTTTAATGGATACAATATGTACATCCAGTTTGTAGTCAATGTCACCATTATCATAATGCAGGAAATCTCACCTTTACAACTATACAGTATTCCCATTGTTGTCAGTACAAAAGAAAAGGTTAAAAATCATAATAATCATAATTGTCAGAATAATAACAACAGCCATACCAGCAAAAGTACCGTCTCATCCCTGTTACCGTGACTTTGCAGTCTTCTAAAATTCAATTGGTAAAAGGAAACGAGAAGTGAAACCTTCACAAAAGCCCACTAGCACAACCGCCCTAGGCGGCCGGCCCCTGCACGACATACTGGTGATCAGGGTCCTCTTGACTGCACACAGCTCACTTCGCTGACGGCCCTACTCGCAGGCAGGGGGAGAGGGCCCCTTAATGGATGACTCGACCAGCTCCCTGTATTTGGCAAGTTACCATGAACGTCCGGGCCCTCAGACCTGTAGGGTGAATGAACTCTCTGACACTGTGGCCCTTCCCCCCGCCCCCGCACCCCGACTCTCTCTCTGTACAGACCACCATGTCTTGAGTATCCCAGAGGGGCCCCTAGGCTCTCGTTTGCTCAGTGGCCTACTTTCTATGTTCCCGATCCACCCAACCCCCGAAACCCCACCCAGCTAGCATTTGGCTAGCTAGTTCTATAACTACTCTACTCGGCTCGGTTGGGGTTGCCGTAGAGCCGGTGCTAGCTTAGCCACAGCTACACCCTCAGCTGCTATCAAGCCGGGGGTTGCCTGTTGTCCAGCAACTGTGTGTTCAGGCAGACATGAAAGACGGCGAAAGATGTTACTGTGTGACCCTCCGAAACAGTGTTGGGCTAACCAGAGATCAGCTATCAACTTGGTCAATAAATAGTACTGCCTGGTAGTCAGCTACAGGTTGTGTTTGGTTGAGAAACATTATCACTGCGTAACTGCCTGAAATATGTAAGATATTTGAAAATCCCTCACTTCTGTTACAAAAGGATCCCAAAAATATCCCCCAGATTGTATTTACAGTAAAATACACTGTACAACTTTACAATTACTGCAGTTCAGATTCCCTCCAAGAATATTAAGCTACAAGACAAGGCCAAGCTGTGATTTCTGTGTTTTACTCCGATTTTACATTGTATAAGCAGTTGCACTGTTACGGGGCCAGTGCCCAGTCACATCGACGCCAAACCCAGACGCCTTTCAAACAAAGACCAAAAGGCTGTCTGCAGCTATTCAAGAAATCTTCTGTACTCTTTCATGTCTGCTTGAATATGCATCTCTAGAACAATCCACCATCCCAACTCTTTTCTCTCATAATGTCCCAATTTTATCACCTATACAAAATATGCAGAGGATTCTCTGTACATTTTAAAGTAAAAGTTAATTCTTAAGTAAAAAAATCCCCAACAAACCAAAAGTAGGCCTACCCCCAAAAAACAAAATACAGAATCATAGTACATTCAATCACCTAGTCTGACTTTTGCTTTGCGAGTGGTGCTGACATGTCTGGCCCACGGACCATAAGTACCCCAGTACAGTGTAAGGGATAGAAAGTTAAATGCAGCATTTTCGATTTTTCCATTTTTTTTTCCCCGTGAACCCTATAAAGAATGTTTAGCCTCATCTTGTTATCTTTCTGTGTTTTTGATAGTGTTTCCCGTTCTTCGTCTTCGTTTGTATTTATTGCTTGATAGATGATGGACTAGTGTTTCCCGTCTGTGCTTATGTGTTCCCGTCTTCGTCTTCGTTTGTATTTATTGCTTGATCAGATGGCACGTAGAGGGCATGGGTTATCGTACCCCCCCCCCCCCCCCCATAAGAATACCATTGTTGTGAGTTTCAGGATCAGTTCATATGAAACAATGCAGCCATGTTAAGAGCAATAGAAACTTAGCAACAACTCTGCGTTATTTGGCAAATGTGACCTCCAAAAACAACCCATGAACAATCCGCCTTCCTGGTGGTGGTACGTTGTAGATATAGATGCTTACAATGCATATAACTTGATATACATTAAGGGGTGGGGTTGGGTGAGAGAAGAATTTTTGAAAAATATATTATTAGAAATTAAAATCTGAAAAAAAAAGAAAAGAAAAGGAAAATGCTTTCTTATATAGCTAAATAAGACACAGTTGTGCTAGAAGTGCTTTGTGTCTGAGCCTGCTCCCGGGACCTCTGGTATCAGTCCAGTCCATCAGTATGGTCCACAGTGAAGTGACAAGACGCATGGAGAGAGGAAGAGACAGAGAGAGAGAGGGGGTCCACACTATTAAGTTCAGGATCCCCTCAGTTTCAACCCAGCCACTCCCCTTTTCTCTCTCTCTCTCTGTCTCTAAGTCTCTCTCTACTCTCTCGTAAGTGGCACGTTCATTCCGCCCTCTCTACCCCCATACATTCCTTGTAAGCTCGAACATTCCGGTGACGAGAGACATCTTTCATCTTTCCATGTAAAAGGAGGGGGAGAAATGTCCACAGCGGAAGAGTTGGAAAACCCCACAGAGATCATAGCTGGCGGTAAATCATACATGAACAGGAGGGAGATATTTACAACCGTAAAAGACAACCTGAACAATTCACCTCGTTCTATATGTTTGTCACGCACTGATGGAACCAAGACGCAGACTTATTTGTCATGAAACAATAAAAGGCTGGAGACTGGAGAGATACGCAGGAAAGATTCAACATATCATCTTGCTAAGACCCTTAACGTTGGCAGTATACATTCATGCCCATGAGTGCATAGTCCATAGCTGTCGCGATTAGACACACAACTCTAACCCTAGATGCATCCATCACACCCATAAGAACAATGCAACATTTCTGTCTTTTTCATCTACCCACACTGCCCTACCTCTTGATAATATACAAGGATATGTTCTGTGTTCCTGGTTGGTTGCCGTGACCAAATGCTGGATAAGGACTTTAAAGTCGCAATGTGTAACATTTCTAGCTAGCTCGTAGCTTACCTGGACAAATCTGTTGTCAATACTGATGAATATTGATTTCAATAGTTTCGTGATAAAGTCACATCCTATAATAAGATAAGTTTTACAAATAAAAAATCCTGACCAGCCCCTGCCTCTCCCTGTTAACAATAATCGTACTTTCAAAACGCCCAAAACCACTTTTGCGTCACTGTCAGTTAGAGTGGTCAGAACACTGTTATTGAGGTTTTTTAATTCTGAAAATCTTCCACCTACTTACTGGAAGGGACTCAATCTTGCACATTGCGACTTTAAATACGAGACATCGTCGTCGTCATCATCATCATCATCATCATCTCATCATCATTATCATCATCATCATCATCTTTTTGCTCAATAGCAAAAGAAACGTTCAAATACTGAAGCAAACTTACACATTTTCAACCATTTATGTTTCATCTATGGAAAATGAGATTGAGCAACATGGTATATTCTGAAAATACATGAAGGACAAGGCAACATCATTTGGCTGTTTCTAATTCTGCGTTTTCGTAAGACCAAGACACCAATTTCCCATTGACTTCTGAAGTCTTTTTACCTCGTTCAAACCAACCAAAGTTCGGAAATTAAATTCACAGAAAAAATACATACAAGTAAAAAGCAGTGATATTGTTTCGGGATTGTACGTTAGCAGAAATGCAAGATAAAAAAAGGAATGGTATCTCTCTGAATTCACTCACTAAAAATGACATCCGTGTGTAGTTCTACATTCTCGTAATATATCACTGGAGAGACTGCAGGGGGCCACAGCAACACAAAACATTGCCATGACAACACACCTTCAGCTCAATGTCCCTGTGTCATAGTGCCCAAACCAACCCCCACCCTGCCATTTACCTTCGTTACACCCTTTCAAAAGATACCTATGGGGCAACATCTAAGATCTTGCTTGGCAAAGAATAATCCTACATGGCTCGCCAAGGATGTCTATGACGTCATTTGAAACGATGCACATTCGTACACAGCACTCTCACACACACACACACACACACACACACACACACACACACACCACACACACACACACCACACACACACACACACACACACACACACACACACACACACACACACACACACACACACACACACACACACACACAAAGTACCATTTGCATCATCCTGGGGCAAAAAGTGAAACAGACGTGAGCGGGGTGTTGGGGGGAATGGCTCAGATTGAACAGACTGATTTACTAGATCCCCCTAGATCTGTGTACATTGTTTTATCTTAGAGGTCTGACCCCTCTCCTAGTGGCAGCAGTAAAAGGTCTTGTACCTGTAGTGCGTATCTTAAAAAATAAATACACAAACCTCTTTTTGATTACTTAGTCGGGAAGGAAGTTAAACATTGGCTTTTTCTGTATATGTGCACCGAGTCAAATTATGAACATCTTTCTATCAGATTGGTGGACATGTGTAGCAAACAATTAGGATTGACATTTTCCTTTCTGTTTCGGAAATGATAACACTTTAAAGTAGTTTGGTTCAGACGTGCCTCAGGTCACTTGCGTTTTGACAGGAAAGCACAAAGACTTTATGAATCAGACCTCGGGGAGTGAATTAGGATTGTTCGTCTCAAATGTTTGGTGCATCTCTTGCGATTGTAGTGAATAAACTTTCGGGCACAAATTTTGATTCTTAAAAACAAATTGGACATTTACGGATTGTGTCTTTGTTGTTTAAGAGATATCTCAACAAACAACATAAATTAACTCATGTAATCAGATGGGGAAGGGAGTTAAGGGCCATATCGTCCATGTTAAAAGAGACCCAGCAAAAAGGACTGGTGTGAAAGTACCCTACTTCTGATCCCCATCTCCTCAACGAAAAGTGTTTTTTCCATGCCAGTCAAGTTCAAGTAGATCTAAACCATGCAGTTTGGACTTCATACCAATGTGACCCTTACGTTGTTGTCAGCGTTTGTCAGAGTTTGTCGTCGCCTACACTTCCTCAGCCATGCCTTACCAAGTGGCAGGTGTACATTTGGCACCCTGGTCTCTTCGTTCAAGAGGAAGACTGACCTATGAACATGAACCCAATGTAATTGGGTGGTGACGGTCCTTTGATCAGTCCGCGGTTTCCACTGTATGCCGTGTGCTCCTAAGAGTGTCACTAAAAGTTATATTTTGCATTCAAAGACACATTTCATGCAGAAGGTATCTTCTTTTTTTCTTTATCAAAGAAAGAAATACACACATTTCTTTTACATGTTCATCTAAAAAGAATGGTATTTTTTCTTTTTCCAGTTATATATATATATATCTATATTTATATCAGTTCGATTTTTTTGTTCTTTTAAATCTAAACTTTTTTTTTCCCAGGGCAGGCACCGTACACACACAGGGTACAGAGGCATGCCACACTTGCATTGGTTTGCATTCTACAGTTGGTTGGCTGGCAGGCATGATGTCATCCGGGCAGTGCAGCAGGATGAGCGACACACACACACACACACACACACACACACCACACACACAACACACACAACACACACACACACACACACACAACCACACACACACACACACACACACACACACACACACACACACAAACAACCACACACTAACCGCACACACAACCTCACACACAAATTCCCTTCCTGTAGCATGTCTATGTTTCTACCTTACACCGACACACATACAAAGACACACGTATGTAGATACACATCCACTAGTCACACACACACAAATCCATGCGTTGTCCTCCTGTCTGCGTGCTAGCCACCCTTGCAGAAGGGAGACTGCTTCGACGACATTGAGGATCAGGGTTTGGGGGGGGGGGGGGGGGGGGAGGGAAGGGGGTGTCCAACAAGCTTCTAATGGAATAATAAAAGCAGCACGGGCAAGGCTCTGTGATGCATGCAGACAGATGGACTGGGAGTGGGGGTAGGGGTAGGGGGAGGGGGGGGGGGCCGGTGGCAGAAGGGTCAAAAGGTCAAACTGGTGAGTGGGAATGGCTTCAAAGAAAAGACGTAGGGGCTGAGGGAGAGGGCGGGCCCGGGGTCTAGCCCAGGGTTGCAGTCAAGATAAGTGATGGAGGGTTGAAAAGGATGGGGTGGGGGAGGGTGGAGGATGTTGTGATGTCCATGATGTCAATGTTGCTATTCTTCTTTTTTTGGGTGTGGGGGGGGGGGAGGGGGTAGAGGTTTTTTTTTTTAATCTTTTGTGCATTTTTTTTGTCTTTTTAGTACTTGTAGGGGGGGCTCTGATCTGAGGCTCAGACAGGTTGGTTGGGGTATGGGGGGGTGCCTACCTTCTACTAGATATCTGACGAACACAGGTGGAGAGAGGCGAGAGATCGTAGGAGGGGAGGGGGTTGCTACATGTGTTAAGCTGTATATATATTTGCGATAGATATACATGGGGTGGGCGGTGTTTGGGGGGCGAGGGGATGTTAATGCCGATACATCGTTGTAAGCTTGTGTTCATTATCTCATGGCTCGTTGTGCTCAGTTACGTTACTGTAGGTGTTGCAAATATTGCTAGCAGTCATGTCTTACTCAAGTTGTCAACCAATAACCTGGATGACTGGGAGTACACAGTCTTTAGCTACTTTTATCGGACGAGAGAAGAGTTTCACATACTACAGTAGTGGTAGTATTGTGCTGTTAGAAAAAAAGTTACGAATTAGTCAAATACTGAACATGTTGAAAATGTTCGAATTTCATCTAAACTTCAATTGGTAAACAAATCGACGAGTACACATAGAAACCAGTATTGTTGGTGAGATAATACTTGACTCGTAGCAAGAGAGATGCATGTGGTCTCATGCGTCCCACATGTGAATACAATTAGAAACCACTTGATGTACCCATCCATACGCTCACTCACTGGGGATGGGTTAAACCAATGCCCCGTCAAACACACACACACACACATGCAATCACTCACACAGACATTTATGCATACAACCTCACACAAACACACACACACCCACACACACACACACACACACACACACACACACACACACACACACACACACACATTGTAACATGCATCTATATGTGATCTGTCTGCTGTGGCTTCATAACAGGAGAAAGCTCCGCCCATCCTATTGTGGCAACCAATCAAAAACATCCCCTGACAGTTAAACTGAGAAAAAGGAGGAAATAACGGGGCGATGACGGATCAAACCTTCACCAGATAAGAGTGGGATGGTGGTGGGATTTGAGAGAGAGGCGGGGGGGCTGTAAAGACGGGTAACATTCAGGGGGGGGGGGAGGTTGTAATTCCTGTCTCGAACGCAGGAAGTGTTGGGATGTTCTGGTGCTGACTCTGGGGGCGGGTCTCAATGCGCTGTCTTGGTTGCTGTGTGACCAACGCTCTGTCCACTGGAGACACAGTACCCTCAAAACAGGCCAAAAACAACCCCCTTAAACCCTTCATCCCATCCATCCTTCCTTCCGTCTCTCCGTCCAAATGTCCAGTCATCCGTCCATTCCAATCCGGCCCTCCGTGGGGGAACGGTGAGAAAGCAGACAGCGCTCCTTTCTCCTGCTCCCCTGGATGCCATTCTGGCTGGGTGGGTGGGGCTTGGATGGAGAGGGTGTAGGAGGGATGGAAAATACGGGAGGTCTTGCGGGCACAGTCATGTAAAGGGCGCATCGATCTGAGCGGGGGAGGGGGCGGTCAGTGACTGGCTGGAAATGTTCCGGTTAGGCGCGGGGACAGGAGGTCATCGTCTGCGAGGGTCCGGCGGTTTTATTCTCGACACACCATGGAGAAAGGAGAGGGTGCTAATCGATTCAATTCAAATCATACAGATTATTACACAAATTAAAAAGGAGTCGGGGGAAAGCAACTTGAAAATGTAGAGGTATATTTAAAAAAAGAATTAAAAAAAGAAATCTAAAAAGGCGTGATATAAAAACAAACGGAAACAACCTAGGAGTCAGTGACCTTATGGCACAGCGGCCGTCGACGCGTGGAAAGAGAACGCAGAAAGTGAACTTTCCCCGTCGACGCCCATCGCAAAAAAAACAACAACGTAAAACCGAATAAATTAAAGCTGTCAGAGGAGATCGACTCTGGTCTCGCGCAGCAGGTTGTGGTTCTCTCTCTCCCTCCCCCTTCCCTCCCCCCTTCCCTCCCTCCCTCCCTCCCTCCCTCCCCCCTCCCTCCCTGCCCCCTCACTCCTCGCGGAGCTGCAGGCGGTAGCGGCTGTGGCGGATCTGGAAGAACAGCCTCTCCAGCGGCGTGCGGCGCATGCCCGGCAGCCGGTAGTCGTCGCTGCGGCCCGTCCGACGGAAGCCCAGCGACTCGTACAGCTTGTGCGCCGCCATCTTCACGGCGGTGGTGCCCAGCACGACGGCGGCGTAGTTGTTGCGCACGGCGAACTCCAGCACGCGCCGGCCCAGCGACTTGGCGATGCCCTTGCCACGGTAGCGGGCGTCGACGGACATGCGCCGCAGCTCCACCGTGTTGTCGTCCTCGCGTCCCTGCGCTCGCTACGATGCCCACCACGCGGCCCTCCAGCACGGCCACCCAGAAGCAGGATCCTGGAGGAGGGAGTAGGGGGGGGAGACACACACAGACGCACGCCGGGTGAGGTTGAGGATGGGGAAATGCAACGGTGGCACGCACGAACACACACGGTTAGGTCGAAAACAGATACACACATAGTTGGGATAAACACAAAGACAGGGTTGGGAATAACACACACACACACACACACACATACACGTTTAGGTTGAACACATGCAGTAAGGATAGAAACACACGCAAAAACCCAGTTAAGATAAAATGACACACACACAGGGCTCAGATAGCAGTTCAAGAGGCAGACATGCATTTCAGGCTAATTCAGGCCAAAGGCTAAACCTCTAATGATTTAATGGAATCATCAGAATTCCCAATTAGTTTCCTTGTTGTTTGGGGCGTGGGGGGGGGGGAGAGAGAGAGGGATGAGAAAGGGGAACAGAGAGAGGGACGGAGAAGGGGTGTTCTCGAGTGACTAGGGCTTAAGCAATGATATGTTGATAATTAAAAGCACAGTTATGACTGAGCTGTCAGTCAGAGACAAGCAGAGAGGGCCCCGAAAGAAGAGAGAGAGTCAGGGAGAGACCCCCGCAGTGTCACAGAGTGAGATCTTACACAGTACAGGTCGGCTGTCTGGTAAGAAAACCTTGCTGTGTTGGAGGCCCTTTTCTGGCTGATTTCTAAAACTATTTACTAAGGTTGCATTAACCTTTGCATACCATTAAAGAAAATGCATGCAAGCAATTTGAAAACTGCAACGTGGTCAATGGAACCATCCGGATCAGCTAAATCATCTTATGAGTTAGGAGTTTGACTTGTTGCCATGGACGACGATGATGAGATTTGTTGAAACTTATCAAAAACACAAATTTACAGAGGCAGTAGCGTTGTGTAATTTACCAAATACATTCATCTTTTGAATTTAGATTCCAATTATCATTGTGCTCCGTTGTTCTTTCATCATAATCCATTTATCTAGCGAACATACTCCTGAGCCTTTAAATGAAACACCAAATAAACCACAGGCACGTCGTTGACTTTAACGCCAAAGTTTTGTTCCTTTGAAACATGAATACTGACTTTTCTACACCTTCACAGTATAAAAAAAAAAGTCAAATCAAAAGCATAAAAATTGTACAGAGGGGGTTTAGTGGAGTGTGTGCATTCCAGTTTTATTAAACCTCCCCTATTACAGGACCGCGTTCAACGGCCATACAGTACACCGGGGAATATGTCTGCGTGCACTGCATCAAACCTCGTCTCATCACATGAAGGTCGCCACGGCAACGTACAGTATATGCCACTGTCTAATGGTGATGACATCATCGTGCAGCCATGTGGAATCAGGAGATTATTCTATATTTTTATTTTTATGTACATTTGGGAATTTGTGCTAAGCCAAGGGTGGTATTCAAAGAAAATAATATTTAAAAATATCCAAAATATTCCAAAGAGCTGAATTGCCTTTGAAATGATAAGAGACTCAGACCAAGGTCATCCCCTAGACAGTTAGCCTTTGTTAAATGTCACATTGTTGGGCCAGAGAACTGTATGTGTGTATGTGTGTGTGTGTATGTTAATATTGTTATTATTTATTGTGTGTTACTGTGGTGCAGTAGCTGTGTTTGTTTGTGTGTGTGTTGGTGGGGGTCATTTACATAAAGCCCTCTTGACCATCTGTTTCAACTGAGCCTGTGAGCACAGGGAAGATACCCTGCCAACTTCCCCCGCCTTGTGTGTGTGTGTGTGCGTGTCTATGTGTTTCTGGCGTTTGTGTGCATGCCTGCCCACATCCGCCGTATGTCTGTCTGTCTGTCTGTCTGTCTGTCTGTCTTCCAGTGCTCCCGGCCTGATACAAAGGGCAGCCCTGCTCATAACGAACCACTGCTACTTTTCCCATCCGTCCATTCTCATCCCACCTCATCTGTGTGTCGTGACTTGTGTGTGTGTGTGTGTTGCGTTGTATCGCGTCGCCAGTGACCCTCTCCCTGCCAGTGGACCTTTACGTTGACCTCTGAGCCGGGCTTACGTCAGGCGGGACCTCCACATCTGTCACAGATGTCATGGCGTTGGAAACGCCTGAGCACCGTTAAAGAGCACACAGGATTCTGACAGGCTCTCCGCTTGTCATTGTCTCTGCTGATAGGGGGATGCGGCAGTGTGTGTGTGTGGGGGGGGGAGCTCCAGGGAGTACACAGAGAGAAGGAGATTGCGAAAGGCGAGAGAAGGAGAAAACGACGAGAGATGGCGGCTGGTAGATCTAGCGGAAGCCGTGTCAATCTCCTAACGTATAAATGAGTAACGGCGGAGTTGTGCCGCCGCCTTGGCCAACGCTCTTAAGATCCACCACCGAAGGAGAAGAAATGGCACGCCGTGAAACACGAGAGTAAACCGTGTGTGTGTGTGTGCCGCTGCCCGTGGGCTAACAGGGAAGGCGTGCCGGTTCCGCGTGTTGGTGGGTGGAGGCAGGCCGTCGTGATGCCTTTGGGCAAAGCTGCGGTGCTGTCTCTGGGCTGCCGCCGCGGTCACACCCTGGGGGGGCGGAGCGCAGCAGCCGCCGCGTGTGCGCACTGGTGATACCAATGGGCGTCGCGTCGTCATTGTGGCGACACGACGAGGAGCGCTAGTTAAGCCCAGCTAGGTCGGCTATGCTAACGAGATAGCGACAAACGCAGCTTTTTAAAAGGAGGAGGACAGAAGGGTAGGAGCTTTGGGGAGGGAGAAAAAAAAGAGGGAAACGCCTCGAAGAGACGACTGATTCTGCCCCGGAGACACGGAGAGGAAGAGTGAGGAAGGAGAGGGAGAGAGAGCCAGAAGAAAGGCCGAGAGAGCGAGGCGCCACTGTGAAGGAGACCATCGGTGGAGGATCTGAAAGGATCCATTATACCCGGCGGAGAGGGAGAGAGAGGGGTGGAGTGGAGGGTGGGGGTGGGCTGAAAAGGGATGGGGGGGTTGGGGTCTGGTTTGAGTGAAACATCAATAATGAGTGGAATCCTTCGTCTTCTGAGGGGTGGGAGTGAGGTGATAGGGCTTGGGGGTCTCATGGCAAGATATAAGTTAGCAGGGGGAGCAGGCGGGTTGAATTTTATGCAACACGAATAATGCGAGTGTGTGAGTGTGTGTGTGATCTGGTTGTACTTAGATGAAGCCTTAAGGGATAGTTAAGGTAAGGGTGTGTATTTCAGTGGCGGGTCGTCCTTTTTATTGAAATACATTTTTCGTTTTATTTAATTAAATCAACATTTTCCGTGTTAAACCGGTACAACATGTGTTTTCTTTCCTCGATTACAGTTGTGCTGCTAGGTATGCATTTATAGAGCTAGAGCCCCATCCCCACCGGACCAAACACCCACTCACACCCGCTAACATTTGTCTCTTGCCTTGGGTCAGAAAGGTTCCAATCAGAGTTCATTCCCAGGACGAACGACTGCTGTATTCACAGGTATTTATCGGCTTCAGCTCCGATGCGCAGGGATGGGATTTTTAACCCCTTTTTTTTACATTACGACAGGACTTCGTGAACGTTTGTGGCGTTGGAATCGACACACTTTTTAAATATTTTTCCTGCATATATACGCGTAAATGCTGGTGAAAGTGTGTGTGTGTGAGCCTACATTGAAAGGCTGCCTGAATGCGGCCCGTTGTTCAGCACAGCTCGCGCACCCACCCTAATAGCTCCTCCCCCTCTTTAGTGAGGAAGTGGGGGAGGGGCTCAGAGGGTTGTGTGACACAGCTCGACAACGCCCCTCCTGGTGACTCAGCTAAGATAAAGCATTTCCTAGGATACCACTGTACGTCTGTCCAGACACTGTACGTCGGTCTGTATGTCTCACCAGACATCTCTCTCTGCAATAGGAAGCTCTGTGGCACAATCCTGCTGACCAACTACAACTGTGGCCATTTTAATCTCAATATCAGACAAAGGTTGCGCAATGCACCGGGAATTGAACTGTGTCGTGTTTTTTTGGGGTTTTTGTGCTGCATCTTTATTTTGGTTACACATCCTCATACACACACACACACACGTACGCTCACAACATCGAGCTTGTGTCAGCTGAATCGTGGCCTATGGGACAAGGAAATGTGGTGACGGATCCTATTAGCACAATCTCTAGCGATTCTCTTTTTTTTCCTCCAAACCAATAGCTCCAACCGTAGCCTATAGTAGACCGTAAACAATCTAGATTCTTCTTAAATTGGTTTCTATGCTGTTGAGGCTGTGTTACTGGTCTCACCATCTCCTTACTTTCTTTCGCTTTACTTTATTTTATATTTTTGTTTCTTATTCTTTCTCCGTCCACTGGCCTTAATTCACATCCCCTTTCGCCTTCTATTGAACTCCTCTCTGCCCTATTTTAAATGTGAACGTTTTTCAGGTGGAATAGAAAGGATCTTATAGTTGGGACATGTAATAAGGAGGCGATGCATGTGGCAAAGCCCAGATAGACGGACTGTTGGAAGACTATGTTACGACTTTATGTGGCATAGAAGTGCTCTTTGTTTGCACTTGAGGGAGCAGTCAACGTAGCTAAAGTTATGCACGCGTGTGCTATGGATCCCTTCCAGAGATGGTTGAATTGAACAACTCTTTTACTCTAGCTCAGCACAGCGGACCAAAGTACTGATCCCCCCCCCCCCCACCCCAAGAAAAAGGATGCACACAAAAGATGTGTATCAGTGTCGAAAACAGCATTGCGTTGTTGTAGTTTGTTAAACTCCACATTCTCAGCGGAGTTTTTTAAGCTCCACCGAGAAGGCTATCTCTGTCCGGGTCCTCCATAAAGACAGATAGCCAGTGTTTATAATGTGCTGCTTGCCCCCCACACAAGAGACTAGTGACCCTTCATCCCCATAGAAAAGGACACTGCGGCGGCACCACAGCTGTGCAACAGTAGCATAGAAGCGCTCAGTCTGCCGTGGGTGAACGGCGGCCCTATTGCTGTGGACGGGGCCGCTGTGCCCGGCTGGGTTGGGTTATCGGGGTGGAGTCTGGAGGAGAAACTCGCTCGGTCGTGTCGGTCATTCCTTGGTTCGCAATTCAATTTTATTTGTGGTAAAACCTTTTTTTTAAGAAACCCTTTGTGTCCAATTTAAGTTTCAGGAAAAAAATGAATAATATGTCTAGTCTGGTCTACTTTGCTAGCCTCCAAGGCAAACATCGATCCACGATAAGTATGTACTCTGTCTACGGCAGGAGTGCCCCGGACTTGATGTCACGTTCGTCAGTGTCACGAATGTGACAGTGTAACCCTCCCAGTCCCCACGGCGATAATGATGGAGTATACACACGTTGCCTGGGGCAACAGCATCGACGTCTACGGGGGGTGGTATGAGGACAACGCTGTGTCATAGTGGGTTCATTTAACCCCCCCCCCACCCACACCCACATGAACACACGCACTAACGTCCTCATAAACCCACACATACCATCAATACTTCCTCCCCCTCCACCCCATGAGGTCAAAGGTCACAACGGGGGGAGGGGGAAGGGAGTAGCATGCCACATTAAACACAAGACGTTGACGCTATCTACCGAAGGCTACCAACACCATGGCGTGACGGGTATGTATTCAGTATCCCCCATGACCTATTTACTCTTCAATAAGGAAGTCTCATCCATGCTTGCTGCATACATGTATGGAGAAATGCACTGAATGGACACTGGCTTGTTCTCTCTCGCTACCCTTGCTCATTTATTATTTAAAAGCCATTCTTTATCAATCATCCCACATGTATGTGCACATCAAGATGCACACGTCTTCTCACACTCGTTGCTTAATAGAATTCTCTCTCTCTCTCTCTCTCTCTCTCTCTCTCTCTCGCTCTCTCTCTCTCTCTCTCTCTCTCTCCTTAGCTCCTCCTCCCAGCGTGGACTACCCCCCCTCCCCCCCCCTGTTTTTCCAACCCACCCTTAACTGCTCATGTCCGAACATCCCCCGACCACTCCGGTGATCTGCTGCGATGAAGACCTTTGATTGGTCAGTAGGGATCCCACAATGGGGATATGAGAGAGAGAGAGAGAGAGAGAGAGAGAGAGAGAGAGAGAGAGAGAGAGAGAGAGAGAGAGAGAGAGAGAGAGAGAGAGAGAGAGAGAGAGAGAGAGAGAGAGAGAGGAGAGAGAGAGAGAGAGAGAGAGAGAGAGAGAGAGAGAGAGAGGGAGACAGGGAGGGAGGGAGACAGGGAGGGAGGGAGACAGGGGGGCTGGGGTCTTTGTTCCGTATCGATTCTAGGTGGACTTTGAGAAATGAGTGGCGGGCGCGAAGCGATGCATTATTAATGCTCATCGCCACTGCTTCCCTCCCCACGTCAAACGGCCCCGCTGAACCCGGCCGCCGCGTCTTGTGGTTCGCCGTGCGCTGAGGTGGTGCGTTGCCATTAGTTACCTGGTCGCACAGGATGTCATTTTCAAGGTGTCATTTTCTATTTTTCCTCTATGGAAGCAAAGATAGAGGTGTTTCATGAGCCTGAGCTGATGGCGCCACGAGGGTGAGTCTCTGGCGGGCGAGGTAATGTATATGGAAAGAGAATTACAGAGGGGTGGGGGCTAGGGCCAGAAGTACCGTTCTGGGGGAGAACACCACTCCGTCTATGCTCAGATAATGGATCATATATATACCCCAGTGTGTGTGTGTGTGTGTGTGTGTGTGTGTGTGTGTGTGTGTGTGTGTGTGTGTGTGTGTGTGTGTGTGTGTGTGTGTGTGTGTGTGTGCGCGCGGGGGGGGGGGGGAGAGAGAGAGATGTAGAAACAAAGATGCTGGTGGTTAAAGGGTTGATGGGGGTTCAAAGCACATCAAGGGTTTCCGGTAACTTCCTCACATGGTAATAGGCCTCCCAATTGGTCATTTGCGACAATGAAAAGCCTGCTGATTGGTCGCAAGGGATTTGAAAATAACAGGGCTACGCGAAAGCCAGAGGGGTAAAGAGGTAAGAAACAGAAGTAATCAAAAAAAAAACAAGCTATTTTTCGTTCTAAGGAGAGAAGAGAGAGAGGGAGGGGGGAGGAGGGGGGAGGGAGGAGGGAGGGAGGAGGGCAGGAGAAGAGATATTGATGTTCTCCTGAAAATGACAGTTGGTTCCATCCTCTAAGTTCGCGTTATTCTCTGAGCACAAACTGAACACGGCAGCTTCTCACACACACACACACACACACACACACACACACACACACACACACACACACACACACACACACACACACACACACACCATACATTTTATCTCACAGGCACACACACACACAATAAGATATAGGAATGACCCCTCCCCCATGCAACGCCCCGCTTTACTAACAAGCATCCGCCTGCCTCCACCCCCCACCATCTCTCTCTCTCTCTCTCTCTCTCTCTCTCTCTCTCTCTCTCTCTCTCTCTCTCTCCTCTCTCTCTCTCTCTCTCTCTCTCTCTCTCTCTCTCTCTCTCTCTCTCTCTCTCTCTCTCTCTCCTCTCTCTCTCTCTCTCTCTCTCTCTCTCTCTCTCTCTCTCTCTCTCTCTCTCTCTCTCTCTGTGTGTCTCTCTCTCTCTCTCTCTGTCTCTCTCTCTCACCCCCCACCATCTCTCTCTCTCTCTCTCTCTCTCTCTCTCTCTCTCTCTGTCTCTCCCCATCCATCTTATGGACCTAAATAAGGCACAGTAGGCAGCAGTGTAGGGAGAGGTTGTTCCCTGCTCACACACACACACACACACACACACACACACACACACACACACACACACACACACACACACACACACACACACACACACACACACACACACACACTGCAGGGAGCCTGAGATGAAGGAGATGAAGAGACCCCATTGGCAGCTCCTGACTCTCTCTCCGACCTGTTGCTACAGCCCATGTATTAATGTAGGACTGAGCTTATGCATAAGGGTACGTATTCACGTACGTATTCACTCATGTGTTAGCTCTGATAATAGCTTATGTGCTAACTGAGGCGTCGGCTCATCTGTTTGCTTGGTGCTCCCTAGTGAAGGGTGATGGTGGTGAGGGCGCCAGGGGGGTGGGGGGGTGCTGCAGTAAACCTTTGCTCCTTCCCAGGGCCCTCGTGGACGCCCCAAGTGGCTGACCTGGATGGCTGGTAGTCTGGGAGCTGCCCGTGTAAATCCCATGGAAGTGGGTCAGAGGACAGGTTACACTATAGAGGATACCTTCGTTTGCAAAGAGACACAGAGAGAGAGCAGTTTTCTAGTTTCGCACTGCAAAAACAGTCTCTTAATTAATTCCGGTGTGGTCGTTAAATATTCACAGGGTTCTTTTTTGGCAGTGAGATCGTGGAAAACCTGCAGGCAGATAGAAAGTGTGTTGACAATCTGCTGACAACACAAGCTAGCCATCTCGTCTCATTTCCGCTAGCTTCATGAATAGCCTGTCCCCTGTCCCTTTCACCTCCCCCCAGCCCTCCTCCTCCTCACAACCTGATCATTATCAAATCTTCCGAGGACCCCGTATTGATCGCCCTGTGTGATTGATAGGGGCCGCAGATGATTGGGGTTGCTCGATTGCGTCCGTGAAACACCTGACCGAGCCGCGGCTGCTGTCTCACCCGACCGCACACGCACTGACGCGCAGATAATGAGCCTACTAGCGCGCCGCCGCGGAGCTGACATCCAGACCTATGTCGGGTCGTTACAGAGCTGTCCTCCCAGCGGGAATCATGACAAGGTCATGCTTCCCCTCGCTTCTCTGCTTCCCCATACGTACACTCACAAAACACAACGCACACACACACACACACACACACACACACACACACACACACACACACACACACACACACACACACACACACACACACACACACACACACACACACACACACACACACACACACACACACACATATATACACACGCACACAGAAAACTCACACAGTTGTATGTAAAACTGCTAGTCTCCCATGTTTTCCAGCCTCTCCTTACTGTATAGATACACCGTGATCGTCTGTGTGCCGGTTATTTTGAGCAAGAGAGGGTGGAGGTGGAGGGGTGACCCTAGTGGTGTAGGGGGGTGATGCGTTGGCGTTCGGCCCGCCGCCGCATTTTCACACGCTCGTTATCCTGAAGAAGAGTGCCGGGGGAGTACTCGCCACACACACACACACACACACACACACACACACACACACACACACACACACACACACACACACACACACACACAGACACACACACACACACACACTTTGACCCTCGATTTACCCGACAGGAAGTGTGTCATGAGAATTTTTGGACAGTAACGCGCGCAACCGATGGATTTCCTTCGCCCTGATTACACAGCGTGCTGAAGGAAAGGAGCGCTGTGTACTGCAGCGACTGTATCAGCGCTTTGGCTCGGGCGATCGATGGACACCTCCTCCCCCCCCCCCCCCCCAGCCTTACTGTAATCCAGCACAAGGGGGAGAGAGGCTAGGAGAGGAGCAGAGAGAGGAGGGGGCAGGAGAGGTGAGAGGAAGGGAGGAAATGAGAGAGGAGAGCAGTGGAAGATGAGTGGAGATGGGGATGTTTCATGCCATGAGGGGAGGATAGAGGAGGAGTGAGCACAGAGGGTAGGAAAGGAAGTGAGGAGAGAAGGAGAGGAGATGGCAGAAGAGGTGTGAGGGATCGAGAGAGGAGAGGTGGGTGAGGAGGGTAGAGGTGAGGGAAGAGAAGGAGGAATCGAAAGAGAGGGGAGGAAAGGAAATAGAGATGCGAGGAGGGAGAGGAGAGAGGGTGGGGGAGGAAAAAGATGAGAGGGGGGGAAGAGAGGAGAGAGAAGAGGGGGGAGGGGGGGAAGAGAGGAGAGAGAAGAGGGGGGAGGGGGAGAGTGGGGAGGGGAAGGAAAAGAGGCAATAGGGAAAGAGAAACAGATAAGGAGAGACAAGAGGAAAGGAGAGAGGGGAGAGGAAAGGGAAGAAGAAAAATATGCTTTGCATATTTAATGAGTTCTGTACCACTGCATTGGTGGAGAAAACTGAGTGTGTGTGATTTTCTTTCTGATGGAGTGTGTGTCCCTCTTACCTCATTCATGTAAACATAAAGTGACAGCTACTTGACTCAGTGTCACCGATATCTTGCATGTGACACCAATCACCGCTAATCATTGTCATTTTTGTACTGTTAACTTTGTAGGGTTCCTCAAGCCCCCCCACCCCAACCCAACCCACAGACATTCAAAACAGACACAAAAAAACACACAAAAAGCTGTACTAACTAACGCACACGCACATGTTAGTTTGCAGAGCTGTTTGTTTTTACTCAAATCGTTTTGTTATTTCGTTATGTTCTTTGTTTTGTTGTTCATTAGTCCCTTTAGTTTAGGGCTTCTGGTGGTCCTCTTACCTGTAGGTTTCATGTAATACGCTTCTATGTCGGCCATGTCCGTGTGCAGGGCACAGTCCAGGTAACCGAGGATAACTTTCCTGCTGTAGTAGTAGCGCGCGCCCATTAGAATAAACGGTGCACAGCAGGTCAGGGCGAAGGATTTGGTCACGACAAAGCACATTACTATGGAGAAATGGAAGAAAGATAAACGACACCTGTCAGAAAAGAGAATCACATGTTTGATTTGGCGGGAAAGAAACCCACGGTCCCACAACAGAGCAAGTTAGAAAGCACGGCAGAAGCAGATCACAGATGCAGGTCGCTGTGTGTCCCAGCATTAAGACACGTCAGGCATGAAATACATTACATTCATGTGATTTAGGTGACATTTGTCGAATTTATCAAAGTGATGCAAATGGGTTTGTTTTTTTGTTGGAGCCGTCCACCAAAACAACCATTTGTTTTTGTGATGTTTTTTTTTTTATCGACCTCAGTTCACATGACAGTAATTCTTTGACCGAGGCACTGGGGGGCGCATTACAGCGCCGCTAAGTCGGATCGGTGCTGCATAGCATGTTGTATGACTGCCATGCACTAGTCCTTAGTGATACTCCAGTGCATCTCCTTCGTGCATCCGAGGACTCTTCGCGCCGTACCGAGAGTGAATGAAACGAAGCGGTCGATGCATTTAAGCACGTAACTTAACATAATTTGAGGCTGTAAAAAAATACAATGAAAAAAAAAACATGTTTTTTGTAGTAAGTTTTTTTGTGCGATTATTAAATTTATTAACTGAAATATTGTTTCATGATTTATATTAAGAAACAAGACTTGATGTGTCATCGTGTTGAATGAGAAGCTTTTCCGTGCACTTCCTTCATGATTCTCCGTTGGAAACATAAACAAAGACCCAGCAGCAAACCCCTCAGTGCGCGACAGGAGCACGCCGCTTATCTGTGCAGGGGCAGGGAGTGCTCTGATGTGCGCGCTGTGAGCCCACACAGTAGGGGGTATATATGTGTGCGCTGCGATGGAGATCCAGGACTGCATTTGGCCAGGCGCGCACACCGTAGCCCACACATCCCCAAATGTATTAATTAATTAATTTATACGCCGGCGCGTCACAACATAACATAAGAGGAGCCGGCTATATTGCTGATAACATGCAACAACACTCGCGTGCGCGTGGCCATGCCTATTGTTGCATGAGCTACATGCCGGTTATTCGAGTCGACCGGGGCGACGTCGACATATTGGTCCGTTATTACAAAAGAACCAGAAATCTGTGTACCTTTTTTGACGTTGCAGTAAAAAAATAAAAAATACTAGAAAGATTTCATGTTTTTTCATTTCAGACAGAATGAAACTGCAAGGTAGCCTATTCTATTAAAGAGACATCATTTAAAGGGTCATGCATTCACATTAAGAGAGAAAGCATACATTTAATGAGCTCCAGAATTGACTGGTGTGTGTGTGTGTATTTCTGAAGTGATGTGCCGCTGCTGGTGGCGAGGTTACTTACATGTCAGAAGAGCATATAAAAACTGGGTTTTAGGCTGTTGCCTCAACCCCCTGAACGCTGTGTTGGGTATTCTTTCCGTGATACCCTCGTTAAAGATGCGCCGCACCTCGACATGATCCCCGCGCTCAAACTCGCGGATGAACACCGCGTCTTTCTTCACGTCCCGGTCTTCGACGGGATTCAGAGCCGTGCTGGCCGAGGAGGGGCCCCACATATGTGAGGAGGACACGATCATAGAATCTTTTTTGGTCCCAGGTATAGCATCGTGTTCGTCCGCAACAATTTTAGTCTCGCAAACCATTTTGGGAGACGAACAATGCATGCAACTGGCCGCAAAAAACAATTGTAACTGGGAAGAAGAAGAAAAAGAGGGGGGGGACCCGAAGATGGATGGGGTTGTACGTTTCTTGTTTTAAAAATCAGATAAAGAATGAATGAAAAAAGGCGAGGGATGTTATGCTGCAACCCCGAGCGTATCAGTCGACCAAGACTTGCCGGCGTAGTTGAACCTGTATTTATAATAGCGCGTCGCTGGCAGATTCAGTTTCAGGGGTGGGCATCTACTTTGCTAAGCTCTGATTGGAGACAATCTGGTGACACGTGACCCTGATACGCGCAGCGGGACCGGCGAGAGTCGCCCACTCGGATTCTCTAAATGCATGGTTGTTTATACCGGCACAATTCTACACATGTGTTCTCCAATAGCGGGGGTTTGGGGGCAGCAGCAGCAGTTGCAAGATTGCGTAGTAGCCTGTACCGATATATTTCTGGTTCGACTTCGTCGTTATGCTTCACAATTAGGAATCCCCCCTCCCCCTTCTGCGTAGGACTGGGAGCGCAAGGCAATGGATGGGACACCCATCGCCGAGCTGAAACGCATAATTGTAGGGCTCTGCGTCAAATTCGAGTCGGTCTGTCGGTTATAACGGCGATGTGAGCCTATACAGTGGAGACATATTTAATGCATGTATGCAGAAAGGGAAATCATGCCGAATTTACGTTCTCTTTTTTCATTGCCCCACTGGTCGTTTCACCCAATCCCCCAGCATTGACTGACAGCTCTGCTGCAGTGCAGTGATTCCTCTCCTCCAGGCTCCTTCTCCTCCTTCGGATCGTCGCCCTTCTCCTTTTCCCTTTTGCACACATTTCAGGAAGAAAATAAAGTTGTGTATACTATGCATGACACCGTCTCGCGTTACCGAGTAGCCCACATTTCTCAGCCCAAAGGAACCTCCACGTTTGCCACCATCGCCATCACACCTCGTCTATCTATTGTTGTGTACTGGCACTCCCTTTCATAGCCGGCTGTTATCATAAACCGCATTCAACTCAGTTCACGTGCCATGCGGAGGTTAGCCTGCTGGTTTGATTTTACAGATTTGTTCCGCTCCCTGCGACCATTTCTGGGGATTTTTGCAGCTCCGTTCCCTTTTGTCCGATTTTTCTAAAAAGGGCTGTATCTTCATCAAGAGATTTCATCGAATTAGGCCTAGTTCTATCTTGTGTACAACAAACCGCAGATAGCCAATTAAATAATCGAAAACAGCGTCAAAACGCATCATATATTTGAGTCAAAAGTTGAAACTGGATCAATTGAGGTTAGTTCTCTCTATCCATAAGCAAGGCAACATTCCCCCTTTTAATACTGAATTACACACTAGGCTGCCGAATGGCGTCCTCCTGAGAAAAAAAAATGTATTTCTTGGTCGGCTATTACTTAGGCCTATAAGTAGCCTATATGCTCGATACATAAAGTCCATACGGTGTTTTTCGGAAGCCCGGTCCGGGCGTGTGCATTTCATAATGCGGCAGGGTTGTCACTCCGCCGCAGCGTCACCTGCTTTGATGCGCGTGAACAGCTCTTCTCCGCCAGCAGTCTGCAGCTTCGCTTGCGCATGCGCGATATATAACTGAGTCAACGCAGCTTGGGATGGTGTTTAAAAAACTATTTTTCGAATTAGGCCTACACAAAACACACTTTTTTGTTCTATCTGTAGTCAAACATTCCCTTTAAGTTCCATTCTATATTATTCACTCGTACTATTTATTATTTTATTATTATTACCTATATATTATAATTAAGGCTATATATTGTGTATCATTTAGATATTCTTCGGCTTCTATCTTCTACAAGACAATAGGTGTGTGCCCCCTATCCTTGTCCTTCTTCTGTCTAAGTCGCCCCATGGTGCTCCGTGATGTTGGTCTGGAGCAGAAATGAAAAAATGTGCCTCGTCTATACGGTTATATTTCATTAAGACTGAAAAGGAGAATACAGTATCGGCAGACACAGATATTTTTTATTATCTTTGTTGAAATTGCAATGAGAATGTATACTTCTTATTTTACTGCACTTATCATTATTTTTTTCCCTTGGGGCCAATGTCCCCCCACAGGGTGTCAGGGTCAGGGTGGGCGGTATAAGGGGAAGAGGGTAACGCTAGCCTTTGCCTTGCTTTCCTCTCCAGCAGCTCTCGAGTGGGAGTTTTATTTAAACAGCTGCTTCCCTTTTACTTTGCTAAAGAGGGAAGGACCACTTTCACTATTACAGTTATGTTTCCGAAATATTACATGGACAAACCTCCCTCAATCTGGATCCGAAACGTTAAGCCCCAACAAGTCTCCTCGTCTTGCCATCAGAACGTTAGTTCTTCCAGTCAGGATGAGTAAGGCCTTCTCTCTATCATTCATGTTGAAACGCCAGTAACGTTGAATCAATTAATCAAATAACGTTGAACTTGTGACTCAAGAATTTGTGACACAGGGATTTAGCTTTTTTTTTACCATAAAATTGACCATGGGACTCAAAAATCGTGACACCAAATAATTCTGTTCGGAATATATTTTATGTATTTTAAGACTAAATAGTGGATAAATGCCTACATAGAAAATGTACTCAGGAGTGGCAGAAGTGTACGTACGCTAAATGATAAACAGTAAATGACATATAAAAACAAAATTAAAGATACATGATGCTTGAATAAGAATTAGAGTCCAAATGTGTACAATAAGGACCCTCCCAGATAGTAGGCAGGAGACTTTCAGAATTCGAAAAAACTCAGACAGTCTTCTGCCCACTCGATCTGGCTTTTTCAAACTGTCAGCAATCAGAATGCTGGGCATTATGGCCATACATTATCCTTCTATGTCTTTATTAAATTAACATGTTAACAAATATTTTAGATAAATGTCATTTGGAGTATATGGAAAAAGTTATGATGAAAGCTAATAAATCGGTCAAAAAAAGCAGGCGTATACGTATAGACAGTATATATATTTATTTATTATTAATAATTTATTATTATTTTTAACTGTATGAGTCGTGCTCTCTGTCTCCCTCTTATGGTCGGTGAAGTCAGCCATACGTGATATGACGTATTGATATTAGCGTCGTAACTATAGCTACGGTAGGCAATGGGGATCCTCGTGTGTGTGTGTGTGTGTGTGTGTGTGTGTGTGTGTGACTATTAAAATAACACCCTCATCATGTCATGTGGTGTGGAAGTCGCTGTGAGGGTGGTTTTAGACTAGTGTTCTGCTACGGTTCATGTCGATTCAAAAGGCACTATATTTATGTTTTCTTGGCACGTAATTCACATGTAAATTCAGGTTCTTGGCATTTCGAACTAATATTTACGATTCAACAAAGAACGGACATACCTCTCCTCTGAACAATAAGTAGAGGGCCCGAGCGGAAAAACATATGCATATTTAATGCGTCATTATTATGCATATCACTTATTCATGTATCATGCTGCCACTATCTGCAGATTCCTGAAGACTTCTTCATCACCCTTCTAACACTTCAAAAGTTAGGACGCTAGCTTCTGGTGCAGTCATTTGGATTGACTGATACACCAATCGATTAGACTCTCAGTGTATAGCCTAGTTGTTGTTTTTCTCTCCACTGTCTCTGCTGCAGTGAGGAAAAAAAAATATTTGACTATCATAGGTTGCATAATAGGCCTACTTCCTGCGATGATTACTGTAAAGGTTACATCACAGTTCAAAACAGCCCTGTCATGCCAGTGTCAGCGTTGATTTTAGGTTTGTATTTGACTTGCTGTACAACTATAAAGTCAAAGCTACTCAGAATAAGACGAAAAAAAATAGCCCACGTTCAGCCATGCTCTTTGACTATTGGCTGAGAGAATCCCGCCCCCTATAGGCATATCGGTTCTCGCACTCATTGAGATGTGTCCCCCCCCTCACGCAAACACTGCATCAAACAGCTACATTGTGTGTCTCTATAAATGTGTACAATATAGCCTATATCTATACTTTGCATTATGTATTTCTATATAATGTGTCTTCATTTGTCGGACATGCCCTGATCTGGTTTCAAACTTTGCATCTTTATTTTCCCATAACATGGAGGAGGAGTCCTATCCAGTATTGATGTGGAGGCTGATGATGTCACATATGGCGTGGTTTCTCCAGGCTTTCAGTGCAGTGGACACACCTTTATGCCCCCCCCCTCCCCACTCCTTTCCCCAAGGTGACATTTAAATAACCCGCACCTTGTTTCTTTTCTCTCTATGCACTCCCTCCTTATTCTCTCCCTTTCTCTCTATCTCTCTCCCTTTACCCCACTCTACCTCACTCTCTCGCCCTAGCTATCTCATGGTTCCCTTAACGTCTGTATACCTCTCTCGTCTCCCTCACTGCCTCTATCTCATTCTCTTCTCTTTCCTACTCTCCTCCCCGTCGTCTCTCTTTTCCCCCCACTGTGAGTGTTTGTGTGTGTGTGTGTGTGTGTGTGTGTGTGTGTGTGTGTGTGTGTGTGTGTGTGTGTGTGTGTGTGTGTGTGTGTGTGTGTGTGTGTGTGTGTGTGTGTGTGTGTGTTTGTGTGTGCATAGATTGAAGTTGAGGGAAGGAATGTTCGGGAGGGGGATTGATGTTGTTGTTCTGTGTGGGTGGGGGTAATTATTATATAAATATAATTTTTCCAGAGATAATGATGAATAAGGGAACTGAAATTCTAGTTGACTTCACCCATAACGATCAGTCCCTCTGTGTGACTGTCTGTGGAAGGACTGGCTCTTGTTTTTGTTTTGCAGTGCGGATTTGGGTGGGATGGGGGCAGATAATGCTATCTATAGCCTTTTGGTTTTCGTTTTTGCTTTTGAGGCCACTGCAGGTAAGATCAGTGGCCAGTAACTGTCTGAAGCAGCAAGCGTGTTATCTTTAATGGCTGCGTCTATGTGTTTGATTATATCTGCTTGCTCTGCATTGAACCTACTTTTATAGTCCGTATGGGAATGGGATGGTGGAGGATGCTGCATTATTGCGACATGGCCAGCAGAAAGTTTTGGTCAGGTTCGCCACCTGTCGGTGAAGATGAGTACTACATCATAAAATCTACCGTAACAGCCCAATTTTTCGCCAACTTATTTGTAACTTTTTCCACTGCTACCATTTTGTATTAATCTATCACTGCTCAGGAAACTCACATGTTCATTTGCTATTTGGTCCGCAGAGAAAAGAAGAGAACAAGCCTTCTATTGAGTAAAATGTAACAGTTGATCCATAAGCCTCGTGCAATGGACACATTCATTCGTTCGAGGTGTATGTTATTTGGAAATGTTAATGGCCCTTTTTGCTGGCAATTGAATTGGATATGGGGAATGGTGGGGACACATTTGGTCGTATAATCTGATTTCCTTTGCAATCAGTGGTTGAAGAAGAAGTCTACTCCAAATCAATGTGTGCGTGTGTATGTGTGTATGTGCGTGTGCGTGTGTGTGTGTGTGTATAACATATTATTGTTTTGTGTGAATTTTCATTGTATGGCCTTGTATTTTGTTAGTTTAGTAAGTTATGGTATGTTAGTGGAGATAACAATTAAGGCTAAGAGATGAATACGGTGGATCAATTTTATCGGTCTTGTCTTTTATCCTCTAACCTTTACAGCCTACCTTTATTCATTGATCATCAACTTTCTCCACCCCACTTCCCTAGTTTCCGATAGTCGATATATGTGTTATTTTATACAAGAAAACTCAAGTCTTTTCTAGATGTTAACAGCGCCCCCTGTTGGCACAAACTAGGCTACTGAACCGCCTTCAAATAGTTGGGGGACAAAACCGGAAAAATCAGAAAACCTGTTGATATATAGATTAATAGACTAGTAAATATGGTGTGAACATGATGTATACATAAATACATATGAACAATTCAACATGCACAATACACAGTTCAATGTATATTTATTACTTTATCAAAAAACACACAACTCAGAAATCTGATAATCTAAAAAAGGAGATAGTGGTGCTATGTTCTAATCTATACATTATATAGATTATACAGAACAAAAGCCTACAACACTACCTGTTAAGGACAGTTTACGTGGCAGGATTTATGTACATAGCATAACTCTAATCTCATTATACTCACCCTATATTCTGTGGTAGTAGTTTGTCTCTATTTTAACTGTATGAATTCCCTGTAAATCACTTTGGGTAAAACCGCCGGCTTAATGATTAAAATATTGATAGTTACTCCTGAAGACATAAAATGACATGACATAAAACATTTTATTTAAGTTCATTTTCCAAATAGTAACAACGTTTATATGCATAAAGTCTATATTTACATTCAGTAGATGAGGAAGAAAAGTGCTCTAAAATACATGCTACAGTTTCATGCTGAACAGAGATCAACAGGTTTCTTTCTTTGTAGATAAACAACGTTTTGTGAACAAAGCCTATACTTGGGGATGTTTTTTTCTTAATGCAAAGATCTACATTCTTTGTAAAGTGAACACATTCATTGAGCATTGTGTCAAAAGTTTAGTCTAAGGGGGGGGGACTCACTTGGTCAGCCAAGAAGCCTTGATTAAGAAATATGTCTTCAAGTGAAAGCTAAAAAGCTACACATTTCTATTCACCTTAACAATAACATAGTCTTCAAGAAGATCCTGAGCGACTAAAGAATAAGTTGGTGAGTGTTGAAAAAAATCCAATGTTCTTCATGAAGTCCATGACTAATGCCATGCATCTACGAAACACACACCTTTTATTTCAATCTATCTTATTCAATAATCATGTAACTATAATTCATAATTGAATTAGAAAAGCTCAAGTGGGTTAAGAAATGACACAGACTTTTTGACAGTTGGTGCTACTTTTTTTTTAAAGTGTACAAATGTCATAAACCTTTACTGACAAACTATGCACGACCAAAAGTCCAGAAGGGATTCTCAAAGCAAGATCTCTGGTAGGACAACAGATAAACGAGTGAAGGACGATACAGAAATCAAAAGCTCCTATCATATCAAGGTTCGCAACCATGGCAACGGTGGAGTAAAAAAAATAAGGTTACCCTAAATCGTCAGAAGTCGGATAACTTAACATAAATGTGAACGTTGAAACAAAAACAAAAGGCTAGGTGGGGTAGAGTAGCAGCCTTGGAATGTAATGCTCACGCACACACATGCATGCACACACACACACACGCACACACACAAAGAATAAGGCCGAACCAATAAATTCATGAATACACAAATAAAAATAGGCAAATAATCAGGTTCAGCGAAGAGAGTTGGTGGGCATGCAGTCACACAGTGCCCTCCTCTCTGCCCTCAGAACCAAAGTCTCCGTCTGGGAGGGGAGAGAAAATGTGAATAATAAATTAATAATAAATCAAATGACAACAGGGTCATCGCCCAGTGTTTGAAAGAATAATCCAGAGGGATATGTAACATAATCTATATCACATTGCCTGGCATTTTAGATAAATATTCACAATAGCACGAACAAATGAGAAAACTGTTTTACACATAGGATAGTGAAATAGGATACTGTTGATGTATAATTCTTACCCTTGCATCGAGGTTGAAAGCAGTCTTTTTTAGGTCTTGCAGTGCTCTCTGCATAAACTCAAATGCATGGCAATCCACGCATGGGCGACCTTAAAAGAATAATTAAATAGACGCGCTGAACGAGGAACATAGTAGGCCTGCTATACAATTGCGTATTAGTGATCCTAGTGAGCACCCCCCTATAGACGTACACCTGATAAATAGGGATAGGCATCGCACAATATCATCTTATGAGCAACCTAGCCCTGTCCCGTATCACAATTGTATTTAGACAATATAACAATGAAACGAATAGAATTACTATATAGAAGTGTAAAACAGACGTAATGTGTATACGTTGCAAGCTATACATTCACGTACTTTCGGCAGGGATGACAGTCCCCGTCTCCTGGTCAGCATCAGTCGCCCCATAACAGAGAAGCAGCTGGGCCGCCAGTAGAATCACCACCGTCTGATAATACCCGGTTGATGCCATAGCGAGAATAACCCTAAATATGTAGACTCAATATGATTAGTATCGCCCATATATGTAGCCTATTAAAAAAGAAAGCAGAATGAACGGCAATTGAAATAATGCGCTCGTATCTTAATACCAAGCAGGCCTATCGTGCTTTCTTAGTACAGAATAACAAGGTACTACTGTTTAACGTGTGCCACGAATAAAGAATGAAATATACTGAGAAATATATATTCGAAATTCTACTCACGATTGGGATTTTATGGAAAACGGGGCCTGTACTAAATGGCAACGTCGAATTGTATTGTACAGGTCGAGAAGCGCGCATGCGTATACGAAAGATAACATTCGTCGCACCTTTTTTATTGAAAGCATTGGAGTCATCTTTTATTAAAGGAAACAACTATTCAACGTTCATATATTTTGACGGCAAGCATCAGCAATTTTTACTGCCTTCAAACACAATTCCATTTTACAAAATTACAATACATTACATACATAATTAGTCATGGTACGTAAACACGTCCATCCTAATTAGATGGAAATGAGATACCCAGCAGACGCCCATTGAATATGCCTAACGTTTGTTACCTTAGTTTAATGATATGTGTGCTGCAATGATAGTTCTTTGGTAGCCTACTTTCTTGGTTATGTTAAACAAAAAATCCAAATATTTGTATATTTTTTTATTGAATCGGAGACACACAAATAGATAATCATCGAAAATCTTCTTCTGAAAAGTCCTGTTTATATAAATTAAATATCCTAAATACTCCGATTTTTCATTGTAGGAGCAGCGCGTGTGGCTGGTGGCTGTACGCTCGTGTGGGTGGGGTCCTAACTAATGTTTTCTTAGGTGGCCTGTTAAAATGCCCGACCTCAAAGCGCTTCTTTTTCCAAGATGGCGTCGATGAAGGATAGCGACACTGGCCTGTGGCTTCATAATAAATTAGGCTCAACAGACGAACTTTGGGCACCTTCTAGCATTGCTTCTCTCCTAACCGTTTCAGTTATCGACAACATAAGGCTGTGTTTTTCCAGTTTGTCGCCTCCGGTGAAGCTGAAACTCCTACTTGGTATGCTGCATCTTCCCAGGAGGACAGTTGATGAGGTGGGTCGCTATGACTGGCGGTGCAGAGCGAGCGCTTTGCTAACCCGGTGTTGCTATGACTATGGCCGTAAAAAGCGAGCGCGAGCTTAGGTTGTGGTACTACGACCGTTGGTGCAGCGCCAAGCGCTACTAGCTAGGGTCGTGTTGCTATGGCTTGGGGGTGGAGGGCGAGCGCTAGCTAAGGTAATGGTGCTATGCTGCCCGCTCACACACACACACTGGCAGGAAGCTGTCCGCTAACGTCTCGTCACACAGCGCTGCGTTGCGCCGCTGTGAAGCAGAACATAAAAATAACGCATCCACGCAAAGTTGCTCTGTTCCTGGTGAATTAATCACGCCGTTATTTGCTTGCATATCCCAATTATTAGACGGTTATAATAAACAGGCTAGTTAAAAGGGCTACGTTAGCTGTGGTATTTTGCGTTTTGTAGTGGCTGTAGTTAACGTCTTTGGGCAACTTATCTGAGCAACAGGCACGTATCGGGAGGAAAAGTAAATGCGTGTTAATGTTACGATCCGATTCCGCGGACGTTGTCGTTTTCGAGAGGTTTCATTTCAAAACGTTTCATGTTTTGGTTTCGCTTTGCCCGGACAGCATGTACGGACAACAGCCGCCGTAACGTAGCAACTCGACCGCCATGATAACCCGCGATAACTGAACCGTGTGAACTTTTATTGAGTTATCTTCTCACAATCACAAATGCACGTAAAAACGAATGCATGGTTTTACTCTCCCCTACATAAAGTTGTCTGCAAGTTGTCAACTTGTTGATCCCTTTTCCAGAAAATATTCATTTTGCAGAGATGTTAATAATCAAAACAGACCTGAATCTAAACAGTGCATCACTCCCCTAATGTATTCTCCGTGCTGGCAGATGAAAGAAGCCCTCTCGGAGATCATCCAGCTGGCCACGGTGGATTCAGAGCCCTGGGTGTTGATGGTGGCTGATATTCTCAAGTCATTCCCAGAGACGGGCTCTCTCAATCTGGACCTGGAAGAGCAGAACCCCAACGTACAGGACATCTTGGGGGAGCTTCGCGAGAAAGGTACGCTCATTTTTGTTTCACACAAAAAAAAACAATTGATACTGAAGTGTTTTGTACTCTGTTTTGCATTGTAAATTGCAATTAATGTATTTTCAGAAAACAGGAAGTTAACAAAAGTACAGCACTGTTATCGCTCCAATAAACAAGAACACCTGTTTTGCAAAGTTTCATTATACTCCCTGGAGAATTTTTTTTTGATTGGCTCACTAACTGACATTTATGAATAATGCAGAAGAAGATGGGGAACGTATAATGTTAACAGGGAAGCTAATAATGATGGATAATGGTTAATACTAGTCAATACTACCGAAAAATTACTTGTACAATTACATGTACAATTACATATTTTTACTTAAAATCGTAGTTTTATAGAAGGTTGTACTGTATTTAAATTATATTCTATTTCCTGCATCCCACATCTGCTTTCCATGTCCCCCATGTCCACTTCCTCCAATTCCACTAATTTTGTTCCCTGCTTCCACTTCCTTTGTACCCCACTTCCACTTCCTGTGTCCGACGTTGACTTCCTGTTCCCCCAGTTGGCGAGTGTGAAGCGTCGGCCATGCTGCCTCTGGAGTGCCAGTACCTGAACAAGAGTGCGCTGACCACCCTGGTGGGACCCCTCACGCCGCCCGTCAAACACTTCCAGCTCAAACGAAAGCCCAAGAGCGCCACCCTCAGGGCCGAGCTGCTACAGAAATGTATGGATGTCCCTTCTCAATGAACACACACTCGCCTACCCTCACATCCTCTCTCACACTTCTTTGTCAGGAGACGAATGTGTGTTATAATCTTTTAATGAATGCCGATGCATAGCCATAGGTTTAAAGCTTGGTCCCAGACTGGCTTCTTTGGACTTTGCCTCCGGATAGCTCCGATCTGCTTCTTTGTTTCCCAATTGTTTTGCTGAGATGGTCAATTATGATCGCTAGTGATGCATGTAAGGATGCTAACATACCGCCGCCCCCTCGCTCTTGTGTTCCAGCCACAGAGACTGCACAGCAGTTGAAGAAGACAGCCGGAGTGCCCTTCCACGCCAAAGGCAGAGGGCTGGTCAAGAAGATCGACACTACAAGTAAGATCCGCTGTCCTCATGCAAGTGTACTGAAAGTTTTTTTTTCCTCATACTGTGATGTTATGGATCCCTCCTGAATTGCAGAGCAGAAAAGACAACCGAAATCCTACCGTCTGTCGAGAGATGAACAATGTTCGACTTTTGTTGGTTGCTTTTGATTTAAGTTTTCCCCCTTTGAACAATGTTAACGCAGTCAAACCGACTCCGTCCGAAACCGACCGGAAAAAAAGCTTTGGGTCCCAAACATAAATTAGATTTATTCCAAAACCTACTCCCAAATTTTTAGTATGAAGTCTGCCGGAAATTATAAAACAATAAATGTAATGCATAAATGGACTATCTGCGTCCATTGCATCCATAATATTTCACGCCAGTAGCCTGGTAGTTAGAAACAGTCCTATGGGCTTCATATCGGCATCTCTCCTTAATACCGCAGGATCAAAGCCCATCGGGGGTGGCCAGGCGTCCTGACAGACGTTCTACTGCATTGGTTGATGAAAGGGGGCGCACCTCAACAGCAGGGTTGTAACCCTGGTGATTTGTCCCCCCAGCTCCTCTCAAGGGGATACCCAAGGCCCCGTTCCGCAGCCCCACCACCCCCAGTATGTTCAGCCCGCCCAGTAACCGCACCCCCATCGCCCCGCCCCGCACGCCGCTGCGCAAGGAGAGAGGAGTCAAGGTCAGCCGACACACACAACGACTAAGTACAGGGGCTCTTCATATGATGGATGCTGCACTATGTGTCTTTGTCCCTTGTGGTAATTGTCTGTTTTTCATGGCGCTTGTTTTTCCTTAATTGTTCCTTGTCTGTTTTTGTGGCGCTTGCTCTTCCCTAGTGGTTCCTTGTCTGTTTTTATTGCTCTGTTGTCCTCAGTGGTTCCTTGAATGTCTTTTATGTTGCTCTGTTTTCCTTAATTGTTCCTTGTTGGTTTTGACATGCTCGGTTCTATAATTGTGTAACCGTGTACTTGTACTGGTGTGTTTATCTTAGCAAGCATGACACATTGAATTACACATTAGGATGCAAACAGGACATTACCAAATAATGGTTCATCAGTAATGAACGTTACACAATTGCGCGAGTACATATTGTGCATTGCATTTCAAATTCGACTCTGCATTACATATAACAATACATGCATATCATATTATTATATATGTTAAAACTCATAATTTACCATGTTTATTCATACCTTTTGTATTCTTTCATCACACTACTGAAGTTATAGTTGTACATTCCTCTAAAGAAGTATCCTTTAATATAACAGGTTATTTGGTGTTTGTTTCAAAGAGTATTGATGCACAAGGCCCTGGGCAAAACCTAATTGCATGATTCAATGTTTTACACGCTCGCTACACAGAATGTTTCTCTCAGCCTGCACCTGTGTATACCTGTGCTATGAACGCAGTAGAGTGCATAGACGGAGGGACTAGTGGGGAGAGAGTATTTGGAGTGTACAAGGTTGTTCTGGATCTCGTCTGGTCTCATCTTTAAAGCAATGACGTTGTTTTATTTCTCAGTTGCTGGACATTTCAGAGCTGGACATGGTGGGTGCTGGCAGGGAGGCCAAGAGGAGAAGGAAGACACTGGGTAAATGATCCACCAAGTGTCTAGTAATAATAATGCCTTTCATGCCCTATAAACCTTTAATTTATAGCACCTTCTTATTAAACAAGTGTTTACATGTGAATCTGCAGGTATCGTCTTCCAGGGCGACCACACGTTTGTGTTTGGGTCAGTACCTGGCCCAATGAGTTCCTGGTTTGTGTATTGAGCATCTCTTGTGTATTTTGTGTGTCAGAATTGGAGGCGGGCGAGAAGGCGGCCAAGGAAGACGCGGTGGTGGAGAATGCCACCCCAGACTACGCAGCTGGTCTGGTCTCCCGCCACAGGTGAACCTCTCTCCTCTGTGTTGTCCCATCGTGGGATTGAATACTGTACTCTAGGGTGGCCGCGGTGTGGACATTTTTCACACCGAGTAATACGCTCGTGTCAACACCGGTATAAACGGTATAAACTTTGAAACTAGGTCAACCGCCATCTTCTCCGTCAACTCTCCTCTCACACTCGGTGGCAGCGTCTGGCAGCGCGCCAATTCTCGGTGACAGCGTCTCATAACGTTCTATATATAATCGTATAACATAATTTAATATAATATCACGGCCAAAAGCTCTGTGCCGCCTCCGGATGGCCGTGCTAGCGTGGAGGAGCCTCTCGTAGGGATTGGGCTTCGCGGGGGTTTGTTTACCGGCGTTGCTAGTGGTTACCGGTCTTGTAAGGAAGCGCGCCAATTCTCGGCGCACCAATTCTCTTCCGCACAGAGCAGGACTGTGGCCTATTCTACACATTTTTTTTTAATATATTATTCATTTTTACTGATTTTTTTTTTCTTAAAAAAAAAAAAAAACGGTGTTGCCCGGTGGTGCAACACAGAGTAATTGGTGTTGACCTCAACTCCGGTAACACCGGTAACACCGGTAATACCGTATACCGCGGCAACCCTACTGTACTGATGCTCTGGTTCAGTGTTTTTGTCTGAGCTCTTCTTTACTTTTCATTTGTTTTCGGCTCTCTGTCTTTTCTTTTTCATTTCTGTTTTTAATCTCTCTAATCAGGTTAATGTAATTTTTATAGCCCTAAGTCACAATTACTCTCTACTCTAGGCCACCTTTTATCGAGCCCCCTAGTCCTGAAATTTGCTTTCTTTATTCAGTTTTCTCTTTGTCATTTTTATCTTCTGTTGTTCCTTAAGTTTTCTCTCCTGAAAGGCCTTCTTCCGAATGAGCTTCTCGTCCCCCTTTATCTGGTTCTTAATCCTTTTCCTCCCACCCCCACTATGCTGACGGACCGCCTCCTGACCGTCTGCGTGTGTGTGTGTGTGGGTGTGTGGTGTGTGTGTGTGTGTGTGTGTGTGTGGTGTGTGTGTGTGTGTGTGTGTGTGTGTGTGTGGTTGTGTGTGTGTGTGTGTGTGTGTGTGTGTGTGTGTGTGTGTTGTTTCAGAAACTTGGGGCGCTGAACAGCGAGAGCGCCCTCCCCTCAACCAGCTACCTGCCAGCCACTCCCAGCATGGTGCCTTCTTCCTCCTACATTCCCAGCTCAGAGGCTCAGCCAGGTCAGACACCTGCACGCACGCAACACACACACGCGACACACACACGCAGAATACACATGCACCCCATCTGTGTAATAGCTGGAACTTCTGTTCTAGATCAGCGTAGCTTTTACTATTTAATATCTATTTCATGATGAACTTCTATTATAATACCCAGCAGCCAATTATATTATAATCTTGGCATTTTGCAGTCGTATAAATTTATCCCATAAAGTTTCTTTATTGGAACGCTTAAGAATCTCAGCAGTTTGAACCAAAACACGGTTTGTTTGTTTGTTTGTTTGTTTGTTTGTTTGTTTGTTCCTGTTAGCCAATGCCGGTGGTTCAGGCCGCGACGCCCTGCAGTCGTCGCGGCAACCGGGGGAGGAGCCGGGCACCCCGGGCGGTGTGGGCGGGGCCAGCCTGCCGGGCCAGTACAAGCAGCGCACGGCCATGTACAACGCCAACGCCACCACGGCCGCCGCCACGGCCACGCCCAGCCCCGCCACGCCACCCGCCCCAGCACGCCCGCCTCCACGCCCGCCAAGCAACGGCCCTCCCGCCGCCGCCACGCCCGCCGCCGCCGCCGCCGCGGGGAACGGCCAGCCGGAGGCCCCGAGCCAGCCGCCCAGCACGCCGCTACAGACCCCCACGCCCGCCCCCACGACGGCACCGCCCCCGCCCAAGAAGAACCTCTCGCTCACGGTGAGACGCCCCCCCCCCCGCCCTCGACCCACCGTCTGACAGGGCGGCCTTGGAGAAATTACTACTTGTTCTAACGTAGCATAATTCATTTGATTAATGTTCAGCGTTGTTCCATACATATCATTTTAGCGTTGGATAATTATAGATATATAGATATATAGATAGATAGATAGATAGATAGATAGATAGATGGATGGATGTATACTTTATTGATCCCAGGGGACATTCAAAGTCACAGTAGCTTGAAGGCGTCACACACAGCATACACACACAGCATAAACAAATCAAGTATAATATCCACACGGATAATAATATGACGGCACCGTTGCATCCTTCCACGTAGGAGTAACTCCAGTCCAAACGAGGAACGTTAAAGGGTTAAAACCATGAGCTGAACAAATCCACACCCGTAACATGGCTGCTCTCCCTGTAGCGGGCTAACCTCTGCCGTTGTGTCTCCTCCCCCCTCAGAGAGACCAGATGTACGCCGCCCAGGAGATGTTCAAGACGGCCAACAAGGTCACCCGGCCAGAGAAGGCCCTGATCCTGGGCTTCATGGCCGGCTCCAGAGGTAGGCCCCCCGCACGGTCGTCCACCGAGCTGCCCGTGTGAAAACACCGCCCGGGGAAAGCCACTTACTGAGGGTTGCATTTATGAATGTTGTTTATTTTGACGAGCCGTTAGGGGTGAGGGTACCGCGGGCATTTACAGCTCAAGGATGACTACAGGCTAGACTGCAGACATCCCTTAAGGCTGGAGCCAAACTAATGGAATCCTTCCAACATGAATTGGGTATTCATGACATTTAATGAGTTGAGTGTTGCGGAAGGAAGAGAACGGTGGGCGCGTGAGTCATCGCTGGAGAGAGGAGAGTTTGTCCCGTTGGACTACAGAAAGCGCAGCTCAGTGTTATCTAAACTATTTGGGTGACGGAGATTGGGGAGTACAAATAGTAGAGTAGTTCCTGCAACGACCAGACTTCAGAGCGAGGCGTCTCCCTTTTTATTTCTCTCTGTAGGGATCCTCTACATAACGATTGGGATATATTCGAGCTCTGTCGAAGGCAAGAAACCGGCAACTTGTAGAGGGCACACCATTGAACGGGGGCAATTGCCCCAAAGGATCACATTACAGCCCGTCTTTGCAGATTACGGCTGCCAGCATGGCTCACCCCCACACTGAGCCAATTTCACAACCGCTCGTCCCTTTCACTCAAAGGACTCGAGTTGAAAAACCTCAAAAGTCCTAACATTTACGTTGCATGCACCGTGAAACTAGCTCCTCATACAACGTGCTGAGGGCCGTTGAGGGCTGTACTACCCATGTAACCCTCTCCCCCCCCACCCCCCCCAGAGAAACCCGTGCCCGGAGCAGGCGACATCAATCCAGATCAAGCTGAGCCGAGCACACAGAGGTGCTGGCCAAGGCGACGGACGGGCCAGTAACCACCCATGTTGGTGGACACCGTCTTCGAAATGAACTATTCCACCGGCCAGTGGACGCGCCTCAAGAGTACAAGCCCATCGCCACCACCTCCTGAGGCCGGGCCCGGCCGCCCAGAAGGACCTCTCTCTCACCACACACACACACACACACACACACACACAACAACACACCACACACACACACACACACACACACACACACACACACACACACACACAACACACACACGGCTGTATAAATACAACAAACTGTACAGGAGAGCAGCGAGCGGGGTGAACATGCCTACACTTTCTGTGGGCCAAAATCCAAGCTCCCAGAAGTCCCTGCAGAGCCAAAGACGCAGACGACGGAGGACTCCCCTTTCTGTTTGGTGTTCATTCGTTTGTGGGGGGGTTTATGTTCGATCGATTTCTTCCCCCCCCCCCACCGTCCCTGTTTTATTGTTGGGTTTTTATGTTTAAAGTCTCTGAAGAGTCCTGAATGTTCTCATGGGAGAGAATGAATGCAGGGGGTGGGTTGGGGTGCGGGGGGACGGGAGACGGAGAGTGTATTTGGAGGTTAATTGGTGGTTGGGGCGGTGGTTAAAAAGGTGAGTTCTCATCTTAAAGAGGAAGTTACTCTTTCTTTCTGCTTGTGTCCCTTCCCCATAACCTGTGTGACAACCGCGCTGCAGTTCTCCTCTATCAACCGGAGACCTTCGTTCTCTTCCTGTTCACATAAATGACGAAGCAGGTGGAATATATATAAAAATGGCCGAAGCAAGCGTTGACAGCCCCAGAGAGACCGATGCCTCGTGGAGATCCGGTTTGGGAACTTCTCAAAAGTCGTTTGGGTTTCGTCCTTTATTTTTCCAAGGAAAGGATGGAAATAAAACAAAACCGACTCCAGGGGGCGCTGTTCTACGGTCTATATTGAGGGTAATGATGGTATGTTTCACTCTGCTGGACTGTTGCCGATGCCACCTGACCTTGTGTTTTTGTAGGGTTCGGTGAGGGATTATACCAACAATTCTGGTAGGTGACTTAGAGGGGAGGGATGTAGATTTAATGCATTGTAGATTAGTATCTACTCTTTTGCAGAGGCTTGTAAACTGGATTTCCGTTCGCCCAAGTTAAAATGTTTTATTTTTAGCAGATCAGATGACCCTATTTAAGTGCCGATACAAAATAATTGAATGTTGGAAATGAAAAAAAACCTCATTGTCAACTTTTACTTAACTTTAGGAACTTTACTGAGTTCATTTAACTTAAAATCAATGAAAAAAGTGAAAGTTATCAACATTGCAAAAATGTCTATCTAACTATATATTGTTCTTGATGTGTGTGTACCATCCACCTTCACCACAGCCGCAGATTCGCTGGTAACCAGGATCAACAAAAAAGCGGCCAGCCTCTGCTGGCTGGTGTGCCAGGCTCAGACTACACGATTCTCAGACATCCCCTCCACCGATTTAACATGTCACACTATACGATCCCAGAAGCCAGGAAATCGGGCCTCCCTTCTCCGTTGTTCTCGATGCGGAAGATGGCCACACTACACGATTACAGGGGTGCGATGCTTCTTTACTTTTTGTATCATTCACGTTTACAGATATTTAGAAAATCAAAAGGTTTAGAAACTGACATAAATGTTTTTTACATTTTGTCATAAAGGTTTCCAGTAGTTATTTATATCCGGCTCATATCAGCAACTCCTGAAGTAAGTTGCGTTGCATGAACATGAGCGATGAAATAACTTGCCGGCATTTCAACCAAAGTTGTCCCATTATTTTGTTCTTTTTCTCGGTCTTTTCTGCATTAAAGCCATTTTTCTTTTTCTTTTTGCTATTGATCGCATCCCATTTTGTAGTAGTTATATCTCTCTCTATATATATCTTGTTTAGATGCGCATCTAGATGTATCGCATCGGAAAATGTGATTGGAAACGCCGTGATTCGCATTAAAAATCCCCTGATTCGCACAAAATGAAATAGTCCCTCCTCCTCTCTCCTCTCTATTTGCCGGTGGTGTGTTCGAATGGGATGAACGCTGTATGCGAATAAAGTGTTGACGTAAGCGCTACTTTCACCCGACTGCTGCGACCGGTTATATATCTGAATGTTACAGGCGTCCCATGCCAATCTCGCGTGACTTAGAAAATCGCGCGGAATTTGTAGTTTTCACCAAAAGTCCGTTCTTTTGGATGGAAACACACATGATTCGAAATTGCTTTAATGCGCCATGTAGTAATCGCGTATATTTCACTTTGATGGAAACATGGCTACTGTGTACCAGCTGGCTGTAGTGCCCAGTTGAAGTCGCGTTGTCACACTGAGCTGTAGGGTTCACCTCACGCAACTGGGGGCGTGGTTTCCCTTCCATTGATGGCTACGTCATGACGATATCCCCAAAAATTCTGACATGCCAAAACTTTTCTCGTGGATTTTTGAAACGTCGTCAGACGGAAAACATTGCAGATCGCAAGCATGTCTACAACAAGACCCGCTCCCTCGCCGACCGGTTCAAAATCGTGTACGATTCCGCAAATTTGTCGCGACGAAAGAAATCGGCTAGGCCAAAAATCGGAGGCTGAAAATTCGGTTATATGTCTGAGCCCGGCCCATACCCAGTGGTTTAAGTTCCCTGATGGGAATTATACCTTAATTTTGGACCAATCTCATGGTTCGATAACCAAGGCAAAATGGACAGGTGTTTTTAAACTAGCATTTAAAGCTATACCTGAATAAACAATGCATCTGGTTCGTCTACTGACATTGATCAGGTGTCATGTTCCAAAACACATCTACTATTAAGGATACCTCTTTTTCTAGACTGGTGAATTTTAAAGTAAGTATAACCTCCAAAACATTCCTGATCTTGCGTCTTCGGGTGGAGCATAGTGCACGAAAGGCTGTTGGTTAAGCCTCTGCAGGGCAGTTTCGATTCCCCGCTCGCCACGGCCAATAAAAAAGCTGACCTTCATGCGAGCGTCAGACCACTATGTTAGTTTTCCGGTTCCTAGACTCATACCAGGGGTTCAGAGGTATCCTAATTGGATACATCTCTGGTTTCTCTACCCTGTGGAATGGTAAAGTCAAGTATAATCTCAGAATACATTCCTGATCTGCGTTCTTGGGGTTGGTGTGTG
>OLKM01001884.1:0-5000 GCA_900291075.1 Melanogrammus aeglefinus
ACGAGAGAGAAGAATCGTTCATTCAAACAGATTCTGGTCTGCGAACCGACCCATCACTACTCCTAGAGCACTGCTCATGTGTCCCTATGATCTATCCTTTCCGTTCTGGCAACTACTCGGCCAGATTTGGATAAAAGAATGCCCTCAGTGTGGTGACGTCTCAGGTCTTCTACGTGAGGTGCATTAAACACATGGCGGAACCGATGAACGTCTTTACTCAATTTAAAAAGAATTCAACCTTACATACTATCACAGTCTTTATATTGATTGACTTCATAACCCTCTGTTGGCATCAATTTTGGTGTACTAATAAACCAGCTCTAGATAAGGGAAAGGGTTGCCTTCCATGCTGTGGCAATACTGTATGTGCTTCTCATCAATAAAAGCAAAAGGATAAAAGGTGATAGGCTACAAGGAAATAAAGGCGTTCGAACTTGAAACTGATAGTACTGAGTTCTGTTTAGTTTTTTTATCAGAAAAAAAACCTGCTGTGAAGAACTTTTGGATTCCCAACGCATGGCACATGTACGGTCGCTGTCGGGAACACCCGTGAGTGTCATTACTGGCGAGCCGTCTCGTTATCCCCAGGACCATGAACGCGCCTTTATTGAGGGGGGTTCTCTTTTGGCGCGAATACACCCCCCTTTCTCGGACCTAGATTTTTCGTGCTTAGCAGACGTAAAGCATGTATACCTACGTCATTTAACAGTCTAAGGCAGGATATCAGATTAAATACTTAACATGAATGACTTGTGTGACAAAATTAAGATAGAGTCACTACATAAATACTGTGCTCTACTACAAAATTATAATGGGGCTTTTTTGCATTTTACCATTTCGCACAATTTTTTCCTTAATTATGTTTTTCATATTCAATAGCAGCCTGCAGTCTGAATCCTACCAGCAGGTGCAGGGGACGAGTTTTAAGTGGGTTCTACCTGACGATGCGTTTCCCATGCTTTTGTTGTTCAGCCGAGGTTTTTTTTTTTGCGGACTAACATGAATTCTCTCTCATATATTCTATTTCACATATTTCTTGTCGTTTCAGCTAGGGGGAGAAAAAATGAATTCTTCCATAATGCATTCACACACTCCCTTCCTATTTGACCATGAGGTTTTTTGTTTCTGCTTTATGTTTGTGCCAGGAATAAGATGAGAAAGAAACAGTGTACTTTCATCTCTTTACTTAAGTAAAGAAAACATACATAGCTAGGTATGATAGCACACGAACAAGCACACACACGCACTCACAGGCCTATCTCTGCACACGCACATCACACAACAGCTGCAGGCCCCTGCATTTTGTCACATATTTTCCTCACTAACAAACACACAAGCATCTGTGCACTACACACGTGCATGTGCACAACCATGTCTCGGCATGAATGCAAACAAGATTCTTCTTTGATATTAAGACTCACAATTGTACATCTCACACACACACACACACACACACACACACACACACACACACACACACACACACACACACACACACACACACACACACACACACACACACACACACACACACACACACACACACACACACACATACAAACGTGTAATTTCTCCTTCCTTTTAAGGGATTTCCCATGGCCGTCAGTGTGTTCACGTTCATGAGTTTTCTGCAAATGTGTTGAACATACAAACTTGATTTTTTTGGTTTTATAGGTTGTTATGAGTTGGGATTCCAGAGGCATGCAGGCAGACGGGGTGCAGACAGACAGACAACACTATTGTACTCTTCCTGGCATTTCTTTCAACATGGCAACCTTCAATTGAACACACACACACACACACACACACACACACACACACACACACACACACACACACACACACACACACACACACACACACACACACATACACACACAAACACACACACACACACACACACACACCTACACACACAAACACGACACATATCGATTCTTGAAAGGGACATTTAGTAATTATTCGTAATAATCGTTTTGATAAACTACCATATTTTACAATTTAAATAGTTACAAAGGAAGTGCAATGTGAGCTTGATCATGCTAACCACCCTTGAGAGTATCTAGTATCTTTATGGAAAACCTTCGGTATAATATTAAGGCAGGTTGGGGCAACATCTGCACATGCTCAGATGAACTCAGGACAGGCGGGACAGATCAGAGTAGGATCACACATCCGGCCCTCTACCACGTCTATCAACAGACAGTGGTAGAGTGTGGTAGTGTGTGGGTCACGATCATTTTGTGAGTATGTTTGTATGTTTAATAATGGATGGTCCCCTTTATGGACTAGATCAAAAATAATTGTCTTACGTTATGATGATGGAAACAAGAAAATTATCAATTACCGGTCTACTGAATTATTGTCACACACGCACACACACACACACACACACACACACACACACACACACACACACACACACACACACACACACACACACACACACACACACACACACACACACACACACACACACACACACACACACACACACACACACATATCCTTAGGGTAATGGAGCATTCTCGATAATCCTAGAATTCCTAATACCTAGAATGTTGGGAAATGGAATTTACTGGAAACAGGGAATTGGGCTCATTTAAATGACAGAAAAGTGATCCCCATTACTGTGAATGGAGTAATGAATGTCAGGTGCAGGTAGACTGACAAACGTATGGGGCTGGATCAATATTCTATGCCAAAAAGTGCAGCTGCGTCCTTGAGCAGCAGTGATGTGACACGCTGTCACTCTGTGGTTCAGCCCCACAGCGGAAAATGCCTCTCCAAACTAATGTTAAAGGTGCTGTGCAGAGGTAATATTCAATAGCTGTTATTTCAGTTGAACTCTTTAGAAATACCGCGGCCTTCCGTCAAGCTAATGTTAAAGGTGCTGTGCAGAGGTAATATTCAATAGCTGTTATTTCAGTTGAACTCTTTAGAAATACCACGGCCTTCCGTCAGCTATTAGTAATTGAAATGTGCTCACTGAATTTCTTGACTGCGCCTGTCTCTGCACAAGGCCATTAAGGTTCTAGAAGGCCACCGGCCCATTTTGGACCAATCAAGGGAATCTCTTCACTGATTGGTCAATGGAATCCATCTTGCCTCTAACTCACTTGTTTTGCCTTAAAATACACAAATCATACACAGACAGATGCACGCACGCACGCACACACACACACGCACACACACACACACACACACACACACACACACACACACACACACACACACACACACACACACACACACACACACACACACACACACACACACACACACACACACACACACACATAGCAGGAGCTTCCCTGCATGCCATTCATTGCACTCACATACCACTCTAAGGTGTGACCTGATACATTTGCACACGCATGCTGCTCCACAATGTCTTTTTTATCGAATAAAATATCTTACCATTCTCAGGCCAGTTCAGCGAGAAAGGTTAGGGAAAGAATATTTGCACACTCTGTTAAATACTTACGTCCAAAATAATGACCACCCACATTACCCAGGCTGCCCCCGAACCCCTGCCACCAAAAGGTCCCCCCACAACCTTCTCTCCTGAACCTCGTCTTGATTCAATTAGTTCACTACCAGGTTTCAATGGTGCAGCGATTAGGGAGGAACCCCTGGGAGTCTCTGCCGTCCACTGTGTTGGAATTTGTCCATTTGTGCCTTATATAGAACTGTTAATTGTGTCGACATTTTGTAGTATAGTTCGATCAATTAATTTCTTGCGTTGTGTACTACAAATGGTGTTCACAGTATTGGGAATGAGGAAACGACTGAGCCATATCTAAAAACAGCTATTAAGAAGTGTGTTCAGACAACTTTGATTGACATGCAAGACAGATTCCCTGGACCAATAAAAAAAATAGGTGCCCTGATTGGCCAGAAATGAGATGTAGCGGTCTAAAATCTAAATGGTTTCATACAGAGACAGGCACCTATATTCTCAGACCAGTTCACTCATGGATAGCTATGCTATTTGTTAGAAATGAAAGCCCTTAAATCTTACTTACAGTACTTTTAAGCAGAACATTTTATGTCAAGAGTATAATGTATATTAGTACATACTACACAGAAACCTCCCCAGATGGCGCAATCTGATTGGTTCGCTATCTCGGGATAATCCACCTACGAAACTCGGGATAATGATTGTCGCAAAATGGCGGTTGAACGTTTTTAAATCGGATGCATTCATTGAACACTTTCCATAATGGCCATAGTGGTTATAAAAGCAATGTAATTGCAGATAATTTGTTTTATTACTGTCAGGGCAGTAAAAGGTTAATGCTGACTTTGACAAATTTGTCTGGAATGTATCATACTAGAGCTCCTATTGGCTCAGACTCAGCTTTTATCATACTAGAGCTCCTATTGGCTCAGACTCAGTCTGCATCATACCTCCTATTGGCTCAAACACAGTCTATGTCATACAGAGCTCCTATTGGCTCAGACTCAGTCTCTATCATACTAGAGCTCCTATTGGCTCAAACTCAGTCTGTATCATACTAGAGCTCCTATTGGCCTAGACTCAAGCCACATTTCGACAGCAGGAATTTTCCCCAGCAACGAGGAACTCAGTGTGTTGCCACCGCAGGGACATTATTTGGCCCTCCATAAATGTCCCTCCCCCTTTCCAAAAGTACAGGAACTTTGGGGCGGGGCTTGCAGCGCTGAACATCTCTGATTGGTCAATTACTGAGATGGACAATATTCAATGGACCTTTTGATGTAAATTGAAAATCCTGAGGAATCCGGAATCCGGAATTGGTTATACCTGCAAGTTTAGTTTTTCAGTGATTCAGTGATAAAACCTAGTTCCTTAACTTCAATCGCATATTAATCATTGAAATTATTAGATTGCATTACACTTAATATTTTGCCACAAATGACGTGCCCCTTCACTACTACTAACAATACAACAAACTGTAAAGAGAGCATACACGTCAAAAAAAGGTTTTAACTCTTTATTAATATGATTATCTTAG